>PVKA01017735.1:0-45135 GCA_004027165.1 Ctenomys sociabilis | reverse complement strand
ATGGTCAAAAACCCATTACAAATAAAGGTCAAAATAAAGTGTCTTTTTGGAGCAGAAGAACAAAGGATGAAGGGAGGGGAGGGAGGAAGTGGAAGTATTAAAATAATTAGGGTATTTCAGGTACATTTACCAGTCCCCCAAAACAAATGCAAAAGTCATGTATTGCAAACATATATTAATAAAAAAAATAGGTTTGAAGAGGCAGGGGAGACAGCTCAGTAGAATAAGCACTTGCCTGGCAAGCACAAGGACCTGAGTTCAATCCCCAGTTCTGAAAAAAAAAAAAAAGTTTGAAAGGCAATTTCTTCAACCTGATAAGACCATCTACTAAAAAAATCAGAGTCAACATCGTATCTGATGGTTTAAATTAAAGCTGAAAGCTCTGTCTCTAAACTCAGGAACAAGACAAAAATAATCATTTTCACAGTATCTGTTTAGCATTGTTCTAGAATTTCTACAAAGGACAATTAGGCAAGAAACAGATGTAAAAGGTATCCAGATTCAGAAGGAAGAAGTACAATCATCTCTATATGCAGACAACATGATCCAGTATGTGCCAAATCCTAACTAATCCATTTAAAATCCATCAGAAAGAGAAAGGGGTGTTGCTCAGTGGGAGAGAATTTGCCTGGAATGCTAAAGGACCTGATTTTGGTCCCCCACCACAAAAAAAAAAATTTTTAAATCAAAAAAGCAAAACAATTAGGCCAGCCAAATAATAACTCAGCAGATTAAAGCACCTGCTTAGGCAGACACAGGGGCCAGGAGTTCAATCCCCAGGCCTGCTGTGCTGGCCCTGCCGCTGCAGGGGCTCACTGAAATGGCATTTGAGACTGTGTGTGGTGGCGAGTGTCAGTAATCCCAGCACTCGGGAGGCTGTAAACAGGAGGAGGATCACTATGAGTACGATATACACAGTGAGACCCCATAGACCCTGTCTGAAAATATAAAATAAATGAACAAATAAATAAATATTTAAAAAAATAGAAAGCAAGCAATCTAGTTCAGGAAAGTTGATGGATATCATTATATAAAACTTAAGCTGGGAGGGCCAGCCTGATAGCTCAACAGACCAAAGTAAGCAGGCACAGGGACTGGGTTTTCAATCCCTGGTATGCTGTGCTGGCCCCGCCCCCAGGGCACCCTGAAAGGGAAACTAAGACTGGGAGTGGTGGCATAATTCCAGCACTTGGGAGGCTGAAAACAGGAGGATCACTATGAGTCTGTCTGTGTAGTGAGACCCTGTAGACCTTGTACTAAAAAAATCAAGCTGGAGGTGGTGGTATACACCTGTAATCCCACAGGCAGGAGGATCTTTGTGACTTTGAGGCCAGCCTGGACTACAAAGTGAATTCAAGGGGCCCGGGATATAGTTCAGCAGCACAGAACCTGCCTGGCAAGTGCAAGGTTATAAGTTCAATTTGCGGTACCAGAAAATAATAACAACAACAACGTGAATTCAAGGTCAGCTGGAACTGCATAGTACAACCTTGTCTCAAAAAGAAAAAAGAAACCCAAAAGTCAAACAGAAACTGAACGTGGTGGCGCATGCCTATAATCTCAGCATTTTTGAAGGTTGACAAGATGTAACTGAGTTCAAGCCTATCAGGACCAGTTTAGCAACTCGGTAAGATCCTGTCTCAAAGCAAACTTTTAAAAAAAATTAGAAAACAAATTGAATAGATGTTTCCTTCCTTTATAAAGCAATATAATTACTAAGCATCTTTCAGATTACTCAACATCATTAGTCTTTAAGGAAACAAATCAAAATAATGTTACACCATTTCACATGCATTGGGACAGCTATAAGCAAAAATACAGTAACAAGTGTAGTTGAGAATATAAAAAATTAGAATTCTTATATAGTATACTGTTAGTAGAAACGTCAAATACTGCATCATCTACACAAAAACCTCTAACATAAATGCTCACAGCACTACTGTTTATAATACCGAAAAAGTGGAAACAATAATGGAATAGTATGCAGAACTAAAAAAGAATCTAGTATGACACATGCTACAACATAAATGAACTTTGAAAACATAGTATATAGGGGTCAGGGAGATGGCTCAGTGTAATAAGCGCTTCCCTGGCAAGCGCAAGGGCCTGAGTTCAATCCCCGGTTCCACCAAAAAAAAAAAAAAGAAACATAGTATATGATAGAAGCTAGTCACAAAAGGCCGTATACTATATGAATCATTTACAGGAAAGGTCCAAAGTATGCACATCTACAGAGACAGACTAATAGCTACCTAAGGCTGGATGTGGATAGGGATGGAGTAGGCAAAGAGAACAGGGAGGGACTTCACAGATATGGATTTCCTTTCTGAGGATAACAATATTTAAAATTATATTATAGTAATGGGCATTGAACTCAGTAAGCAACATTTCAATGAATGAATTTTTTAGTTTATAAATTCTGTTTCAACAAAATGTTAAAAAAGAAAAAATAGGCAAGGATATATCTGGCAAGACAACTGATACATTAAAACATGAACTGGACCTGCACTCCACATCTTATTTGAAAATCAATTCGATAAGGACTTCAAAATAACACTTTAAAGCTCCAAGTAAGATAAGTGTGGGGGCTCATACTCGTAATCCCATTACTCAGGGAGGTTGAGGCAGGAGGATCCCAAGGTGGAGCACAGCTCAGGAAACTTCACAATTCAGCAAGAACCTTCTCGAAAGGACTGGAGATACTGCCTAGTGCAAAGGTCCTAGGTTCAACCCGTGGGACCACAAAAAAAAACCTCAGTGAAAATGCAGATTAGTGTGGAGACTCTTCAAAAGAGTAGGACTAGAAATCCCATTCAAGCCGGCTATCAGCCTACTGGGAATTTTCCCAAAGGAACTGAAAACATTGTATCATAGTGATATATGTGTACCTATGTTTATAGCAGCACAATTTCTGATAGCAAAATCTTGGAAACAACCAAGATGTCCATCACATGAGGAATGGTTGAAAAAGATGTGGTATTTCTATAAAATGGAGTATTACTCAGCTATAAAGAATGATAAACTTGAAGCATTTGTATTGAAGTGGATGCCACTTGAACATATACTCATAAGTAAAATAAACCAGACACACATGTAAATATCGTATAGTCTCCCTATACAAGAAGCGAAAAGAAGAAATACAAATGAAAATGTACAACAACAACTGAAAATAATTGAGTCTGATAAGGGAAAGTGAATGGCATAAGCTGCAGGATACTAATCAGCTTTTCTTCTGGATGGTTAACAACCTAAGTTCACAGCTCAAAATTGCAGAAATAGAAGAAGAGCCGCAAGGACAGCTAACATTTTGGCCCTAGCCTTTCAAGGTCAGAGAAGACTCAGGACATAGGAGAACCTGTACTGAAATATCATGAAACTCAGTTAAGCTCCAAATTTTCTGAACAAGGAGATTATAGAGCCACAGAGGAAAGAGATCGAAGTTCTATAGTGTGCCTGGGGAGAGTCACATGAAGAGAAAACTTTCTCTCAGGCTCTCACAGAGAGCAAACTGGTCAAGCATTGGCCATGATTCATCCACATGGATGACACAGACAAAGGATCTACAAAATAAGGTACAGGACAGCAAGATAAACCCTGAGGGGACTTCACTGACCTCATAAGAAACATAAAGTACATGTGTTGGTATATAGGTCTTGCTCTATCTAGGTCTTAACCATCCAGCAGAAAAGTATAAAAATGAAGTATACACCACAGAGCCATACTAATAAGTTGAGCTGTAAATGGCTATGGTCGACAACTTCTTCAGATAACTCACTACTCTTGTGGAATGCTGGACTGTGTTGGATTGTGTCATCGAGTTCAGGCACCTAAATTATTCATTGTTGAATGACAATGGAGTGCCCATCTTTGACAGGTGTAGACAAAAGGAAGGGGTATAGAAAGGAAGAATCATGATGAGTGTGTATAGACAATACAGTTGGGATAGATAATGCCGTGCTTCTACATAATTCTATGAGAAGCAAGATCTGCACTAATGGTGGTTGGACAGGATATTATGTCGGCTTCTAGTACTATGGACAACTGATAGGAAAATAACAAGGTAGAAAGTATTAATTATTGAATCTTTGATGTAATTCTGGTATAAAAAATAAGATACAGGGGGGCCGGGGAGATGGCTCAGTGGAATAAGTGCTTCCCTGGCAAGTGCAAGTGCCTGAGTTCAATCCCCAGTTCCGCAAAAAAAAAAAATAAGATACACAAACAGCTACACTCTCTTAATTTACTGATAAGAGACATATGCTATAATGTCTGTAAATATAATATCATGTATGTACCTTCTATGATACCAAAACATTATGAAAAGTTTGCAGTGTATTAATTTATCAAATCCATCTTGTCAAGGTATCTTAAAACTGTCTCATTATATTTGTACTTCAATAAAATAAAAATTAAAAAAAGAAAATGCAGATTAATAGATTTTATGTAGTGTAAAGCAAGACAAAAATCATTATAAAATTACTTTGCAATTATTAACAACTGTATTACTATAAAGTTATTACTGAATTTTACTGTATTAAAATTTGAAAGATTTATTCATCAAAAGAAACCCTAAAATGTAGTAAAGCAAGTTATAAACTAGGAGACGACACTCTAACATATGAAATTGGGGCTGGGGATAGTTCAGTAGAATAAGTGCTTGCCTGGCAAGCACAAAGTCCTGAGTTCGAGCCATGGTACCATCAAAAAAAAGACAAAATTATCAGTGTAAGGATTATTACAGAATTATAACACATTTTGATATATAATATAGTACATAATATTATAGAATTTTATAAGGAGAAAACAAACATCCAATAGAAAATGGGCAAAATAAATGTTATTTTCTAGTATATGAAATATATATGGCCAATAGACATTTCAGCAGAGATCATCACAGGTGATCAGTAAAATGTAAACGAAGAAAAATTTCACTGAAATAGCATTTTAAAGTACAAAGGCCTTAGTTCAATACCTGGTTCCACACACATAAAAAAACGATAGCATTTTAAACTAATTTGGCCAAATTTTTTACATATCATAATACTATGTATTAGAATGAGAAACCGAGCCGGGCATGGTGGCACATGCCTGTAATCCCAGCACTCGGGAGGCTGAGGCAGGAGGATTGTTGTGAGTTCGAGACCAGCCTGAGCTACAAAGTGAGCTTAAGGCCAGCCTGAACTGCATAGTGAGACCCTGTCTCAAAAAGACAAAAAAAAAAAAAAAAATTTACATTGCTTTGGGGCCAGGGAGATGGCTCAGTGGAATAAGCACTTCCCTGGCAAGCACAAGGGCCTGAGTTCAATCCCTGGTTCCGCAAAAAAAAAAAAAAAAAAAAAAAAAAAAAGAATGAGAAACAGATTCATAAGGCTCTCTTACATGTGCCCATGGAAATTTGAACTGTAAACTGGTTTGGATATATTGTATAACCTAGCAATTCCACTTCCAAGCATATAAAAAGAAAAAATTTTCACAAATACAATAAGAAACTTGTAGAATAATGCTTATAGCAGCACAGAATAAAAGCAGAAATGGCAGCATTGTTCATAAGAGAAAAAGGTCGCAACAATGAAAATAGCCATCAATGAAAAAGGCAATTAAGTGTGGTCTTTCACACAGTGAAAGACAATGCAGCCATCCAAAATAGTGAACTGCAGCTTCATACAATTTGGATGAATCTTAGTAACAATATTGAACAGTAAAATATAGAACTGATCACAGTTAAAGCATAGAATATATATATATTTTTTTAATTTATTTATTTTTAAACCAAAAATAAGGAAAAAGATTTTTTTTTTTGTCTTTTTGAGACAGGGTCTCACTGCAGTTCAGGCTGGCCTTACGCTCACTTTGTAGCTCAGGCTGGTCTCGAACTCAACAACAATCCTCCTGCCTCAGCCTCCCAAGTGCTGGGATTACAGGCCTGCGCCACCACGCCCGGCTTTTGGAAAAAGAATTTTGAAATGCACTGACTGGGAACTGGATACTGGCTTGACGGTGTTCAACAACAAATGACAACCAAATTCACAGTTGGAGACAGTAGTTTAGCTATCCAGTATGAAGGATTGACTAGGAAGCAAACAAGCTAAGCGTAGTGGAGCATGCCTGTAATTCCCACACTTGGGAGGCTGAGGCAGGAGGATTCTTGCAAGTTCGAGACCAGCCTGGGGTTCAAAGTGAGCCCAAGGCCAGCCCCTGAAATTCATATTGAGACCCTGTCTCGAAGGAAGGAAGGAAGGAAGGAAGGAAGGAAGGAAGGAAGGAAGGAAGGAAGGAAGGAAGGAAGGAAGGAAGGAAAGAAGGAAAGAAAGAAGGAAAGAAGGAAAGAAGGAAGGGAGCAAAAAAGAGAGCACAAAGTAGAAAACTGCTGACAGGTCCAGTTAAAAAAGGAAACAGATCTGAAAGCTACTCAAGCAGCTTTAACCAACAGGCTTTACCTCCTATAACTAGATACAGAGGGTGAAGGAAAAGAGTTCAGAATAACAACCAAATTTCTGATCTAGGTGATGAGGGTCCTAGGGTTATTTTAAGAGTTGATTATTTGACATAATGAATTTGAGACTGTATATCAGCAATATTTGTGTAGTTTCTTCTCGTTATGCATAACTACAAAATTTGACACCTTACCCTTTAAAGTCAACCTTTCGCTTTTTTTCATGCTCCCAAGCGCTGGGATTACAGGCAAGCACACCATGCCCAGTTTCAATTGTAGTCTGAGCATGCTCCAGGGGCGGGGCCAACATGGCATGCTAGGGATTGAACCTCTGATGTATGTCTGCCTAAGCAGGTGCTTTAGTCTGCTGAACTATCTGACCAGCTACCCACTGGCTGGCCCTGGAGGTGGGGCTGGCGTGGCATGTGGTGCCAGGGATGGAACTGCGGTCCCTGCAAGCTTGACTAAGCAGGTATTTTGAGCTATCTCACCAGCAAACCTTTCACTTTCTTATAAAGTTCCCACTGAGGGTCAGGGAGATGGCTTAGTGGAATAAGTGCTTCCTTGGCAAGCACAAGGGCCTGAGTTCAATTTCCGGTTCCACAAAAAAAAAAAGTTCTTATCTTGGGGGCCAGGGAGATGGCTCAGTGGAATAAGCGCTTCCCAGGCAAGCACAAGGGCCTGAGTTCAATCCCTGGTTCTGCAAAAAAATAAATAAATAAAGTTCCCTCTGATAAGGGCCAGTGAGATAGCTCAGCACACTAGGTATGTACTTTGGCAAGTGCAGGGACCAAGGTTCAATCCCATCCCATCCCACATGCTGTGCCAGCCTCACCTCCAAGGCACGCTGAACCGGCGAAGAAGTCCAGGTGTGGTGGCACACACCTGTAACCCCTGCGCTGGGGAGACTGAAAGCAGGAGGATCACTATGAGTACCAGCTGCACAGTGAGACCCTGTACCAAATACATAAAACAAGAAAACAAAAAATAAAGAAGTTCCCTCTGATACTCCAGTGATCTGTCATTTATTCCCTCTTAAAACCTATACTGCATTTGTTTTCAGTTATGATGTTTATTTTTTGTCTACCCTAGGGTCTCTGAACCTTGGGCCTGCTAACATTTGTAACTAGAAAAGTCTTTGTTGTGGAGAACTGTGCTTTTCTCTTTGAAGGATGCCTGAAAGCATCCCTCACTTCTACCCACTACATGTCAGCAGCACCCCCAAATTGTAGGGGAAAATATTCCAGGGCTGTAATGTAGTTCAGTGATAGAGTGCTTGCCTAGCATGCCCAGGACTCTGATTTCAAGCCTCAGGACAGTCAACTTACTTAGATGTACGTACATACATACGTATGCAGGGATGGACAGACAGACAGATAGATGTTTAGTAGACTGAATAAACTAGCTGTTAGACTAAGCACAAACTTGAACTGTTATAAAACTGCTCAGTACAATTTTCTTTTATTACAGTAAGTGGTTCCTTGGAGTGTAAGGTATTTTTTGTTTTGTTTTGTTTTTGTGGTACCAGGAATTGAACTCAGGACCCTGCATGCCAGGCAAGTGCTTATTCTACTGAGCTATCTCCCCAGGCCCAGATTTTTCACATGAAATAGAAGCAGACAATGCTTTCTGAAAGTTTTCAGAGATCCGATTTTGCAAGAGCATTATAATGCTTCAAGAAGTATCTGGATATATGCAAACTGTAGAGAAAAAGGGACAGCTGAAAGATTTCCTGTGCTAGCTCATGGTAACTTCACCCACTGCAGAATGAAGGTGGGCGTCACACAGTTTAAGTATTACTCAGAGTGGGCTGCTGGGCTGGGCTGCCTTATCAGTGTCTCAATGTGTGCCTAGAAACTTAAACAGCAACCCCACCTAGGAAATCAATCTGCTATAAGTTCTACTCCCCAGAAAATCAATATATCATAAGTTTACAGTTACTACTGTTTGTGAAAAGTGTTCCTAGCATCGCCTCTTATGTTGTCAATGAGGCTCTTGGATCTTGTCCACCTTTATGTTTTTGATGTGAAATAAGTGTTTCAGAGTTTATACGACAAGTAATCTAAATTGAATACCAACTTTTAAACCTTAAGCAAAGTATTCCATCAATTCCAACTATAAAATATCCTAACAAACCACATCTACTCTTGCATATTGCAAATATATAGCTGAATTTTTCAGTGCTGGGGATCAAACCTAGATCTTACTACATGCTAGGCAAGTTCTCAGTCACTGAGCTATACTCTAGCCCTCTTGTCTATATTTTCAGAAAGTTTTCCCACAGCTAATTTAACCCCCAATAAATTTAAGCCTTATGCAATATGCCATTATCACTTATTTGCACAATTTATTGAATTATACTATTTGAATGCCATTACATGTTATACTGCAATTTTTTCTAACTATAAAACATCTACACATTCAACTATTTATAAACCCTTCAAGAACAAGAACTATGTCTCTTTTCTATTAGCAATAATCATATTTCTAAAGGTGGAATTCAGTAAGTGTTCATTTAATGAACACCTATTTTAAAGTTTTTAGACAGAAAGGCATAAAAGCTATACAAGTAAACAAAACACAAAATACCACAAACAATGACTATAACTCATGAAGTTCAATAAGCATTTGTCTTTCAGAATAAATAATTTATTGCCTGAGTGTTTAATAACAGCTTTGCTATAAAGACAACCAATACAGCACTGGGACAGTGCTAGAATGGAAACCTAGGCTTTAACCCACACGCTCTGATATTCTCACCAGCAAATCACTTAACCTCTCTCAACCACAAGGCATAATTACTATGTATTCTGCCAAGCTCACAGCATTATTTATTAGGATACAACAGGATAATGTATATACATGAAAGTACTTAGAAATTTATGAAGACCTATATAAATGGTATTATTTTAATGGTAAGGGTACCCACAAATTTAAGCTAACATTTAATTTTAAGTAACCGGCAAAAGAAATAAATTAAGGGACAATTATTTAATTATAGAATTCATCTCTGCATAAATCACTACAGGATTCAGCAACTAAAATTTAAACCATAACAATTAAAATATTCATCAACTGGAAAAGGTGACCAGGATATAGCAAGCTCAAGGTCCCAAGTTTGAGCCCTGGTACCACTAAAAACAACAACAACAACAACAAAAAAAAACTGAAAAAGGTGCTTCACAATTGATTTTACAGGAAGACATTTTATTACATCAAACAAGGCAGATACCTGAATCAGGCCACAAAATCATGATTATGAACACATTACAGTTAAATCACCAAGAGGACAACCTTCACCTATGACCAAATCAAATTCTGTGTTTATCTGGGTCCAGTTCACAACTGGAGACAGAGCGCTGCATCCACAGCTGAAGCAGTGAACTAGTACATGTAGGAAACACTAGAGCTGACTCCTGATCTGCAGGAAGACGTGATTATCCAATACACAGTGCAGCCAGCCTGTCTTGTAAAAAGATCGCTAAATCTGTCTGACAGACTTACTGCTCAAGGACATGAAGAGGTAGTATATGGCCTAGGATGGAGCTCAGGGCTAGAGTACTTGTTTAGCATCTGGTTACTCAGGCTTAAGTCCAGCATAGAAAGAAACAAGAGTATCTTACAAAGAAGCAGGCTGCAAGTGGACTGAAACGCACCTGTTATTTGTAGTACTAGTGAAAGACACAACTGTGTTGAAAAACTTCAGGACCTATCTGGGTATATTAAATTGATTTTCAAATCAACAAGTTATCATATCTAAAATGTTCCTGTGCTTGGTCTTGCCAAATCTGTGTACAAACTATCCCGGATAAACATCGCAGCAGGAGTTGGTTGCCTTCCTAAAACAGGTTACCAACTTTCTGATTTGTGTGAATAATGTCCTTTTGTAGGTGAGAATTTTATTCAAAGAGTTTCTGGAAGGCAGATACTCTAAAAGGTTGAGCACAAACCAATCAGTTTCAAGTAAGTTGGCTTATTTATTACTTAATTCCCTATTTATTTATTTATTTATATTTTTATTTTTTTTGCAGAACCGGGGATTGAATTCAGGCCCTTGTGCTTGACAGGGAAGCATTTATTCCACTGAGCCATCTTCCCAGCCCCCCCCCCCTTTAAAGGTTACTCTCTTAGGCTGCCATACTCAAGTCAGCTTTGGGCTCTGTTCCACGAAAGAAAGGGAAGCGAGGCCAAGAGGAAAAGAGAAAGGAAGGCAGCACGACAGCAGGTGAGGAGGGCCTGTGAGAACAGGCACCAGAAACACAGAGGTAGAAAGACAAAGCGGGCCAGGGAGAGGACTCAGTGGAATAAGAGCAAGTGCAAGGGCCTGAGTTCAATCCCCAGTTCTGCAAAAAAAAAAAAAAAAAAAAAAAAAAACCAGGGCCTGGAAGACGGCTCAGTGGAATAAGTGCTTCCCTGCTTCCCTGGCAAGCACAAGGGCCTGAGTTCAATTCCCGGTTCTGCAAAAAAAAAAAACCAACTTGGGAATATACCAAAGAAAAACTCTGCCAACAATGCTTATCCCCTATTGTCCCTCATAGCAAAGTCTGTTCCAAATAAAACAAGATTTTTGGCTACATATTTTGGGGTCATTATTCTTGTTTTGTTTTGTTGCCTTGTTTTTTGAGTCAGGGTCTCACTATGTAGTTCAGGCTGGCCCTAAATTCGCTATATAGGGCAGGCTGGCCTTGAACTCACAAGGATCTTCCTGCTTCAGCCTCCCTACTGCTAGGATTACAGGTAGGCTCTCTGCAAGAAGGAACTATTTTATTAACATATTCTTAAGGGGCCTGCCCATTAGCTCATTTGTTAAGTGCCTGCTTAAACAAAGCAGTTGAGACCAGGAAGATGGCTCAGTGGAATAAGCGCTTGAAGGGGCTGAGTTCAATCCCTAGTTCTGCAAAAAAAAAAAAAAAAAAAAAAAAAAGCAGTCAGGCTCAGGATGCTGTGGTTAGATCCTCAAGCCAAACCAGAACTGTCCTGAGGCCTCAAAAAAAAAATTCTAGAAACCGGGGAGATGGCTCAGTGGAATAAGCGCTTCCCTGGCAAGCTCAATAGCCTGAGTTCAATCCCCCGTTCTGGGAAAAAAAAAAAACATACTTAATATGAAATGTAAACTAGATCATTCATAGAGAAACCGTAAGTTAATAGTTCTATTCACAGTAGATGATAAATAGACACGATATGATGAAAAAATGAGGCACAGCTTCATCCAAATCTATTAGAAAGAACACTGAACTAGAACTTGAACACTTCATTCCTGGTTTTAACTCTGAACAAGTAGCTTCAGGTTAATCACTAAACTTTTATCAATGTTCTCATTCACTCAAAAAGCAAATATGCCTTGTGTGCTTTTAAAACAAGCTATTCTGGGGTTTCCTCAACTTTGATTGCACTTTAAAATCAGTTGAAAATATTTTTGAAAGTATCTTGGCCCTTGAAATTCTGATTTCATTGGTTGGGGGTGGGGCCCAAGCATATCATTTGAAAAGAAACTCCCCTGCAATTTTAATGTGCATCCAGGGTGGGTAACAATTCAGTCAATCTCATCTTTTATATATGTGGGGGAAAACCAAATATTTAAAAAAAACTCCTCATTTAATTGTTTCAGCCCATTTTCTCACCAAAGCTCAGCTTTACTAGAATAGATTAGAATAGCTTTTTTACCTCTTTTCCTTCAAGTCTCTTCCCAATCCAAAAAGCCATTCTATAATTGTCTGCTACTCAGTTTAATTCTGAAACATCTCAATGAAATCATTTTAAGTACTTTATAACAGTATCACCAACAGAAACGTTTTCATCAAGTATGTCATGTATATAGATAGGTATGTGTATTTTATGTGTTTATGTATAACCCAAAATACAATTGATTTTTCTTCAATTGCTGTATACTGATCTTCATTTATATGTAATGAATACTGATGTTGTTACATTCAAGAACGTTGCCACTAAATAGTTCATGGTTCAATTTTGCAAAAACAAATGATGACAGAGTCACCCAGAGATCTATCATTTAAATAGAAGAACAGCACCGCATCTTTCTCATTCCATCTAATCTTGAAGTGTTCCAATAAGGAACACACAGTGAACGGGGAAAAACACGAAATTATTTCAAGAAGTCCCATGTTACTGCAGACACTGATAAAGATTACGATGCGGGTTGGAAGTATATAGCTCATTGACAGAGTGCCTGCTTAACATGCCTGGATGCCCTGAATTCCATTCCCACACCCAGCACAGAAAGAGGGAGGGAGTGAGGGAGGGAGGAGAAAAAAAGAGAAAAGAAAATATGTTGATAAGCGAATATTTACCAAGAACAAATATAGTTCTGCACTGTATTACAACTTACCTCAAGAAACCAAGACTTAAAAGCCAGGCTCATAACCAAATAAGATAATATTCGTATCTATAAGAAATATCAAATACAGTAAAAGGAATACAGAATGAGAAGACTAAAACAAGTACATGGCTTTCTCTGCCTTTAAGGGTTCTCTCTTTTTCAGGGACAGCAAGACACAGACAAAAAAAAAAAAACAAAAAAAAAAAAACAGCACTGTCAAGTGGTAAAGACGGTAAGTATCACGGGAATTCAAAGAAAGAGGAGACTGCTATGGACTAAAGGACTTCAAGACAGCTTCTTGGAAAAGCTGAGGCTTGAACAAAATTAAGTAAGTGGAGAAAGAAAGCAATGCCAAGCATTCAGATAACCTTGTATAAAGATGAGGCAGAAATGCACAAAATACTACATGTGAGGGACAGGGACTGACATGGTTGTAAGGAGGGTTTGTAGAGACAAGCTTGCACTAATAAAGAAGCACACAGCGGAGGCTCTGAATGCCAAGCAAAGACACTGAACTTTGTCCCACAGACAGAACCATCCTGTAAAGGTCATAAAGAACAGTAAGAAAAAAAATTACCTCAAATGATGCAATTTGAAGCCATTTTTCTTGAAACTTTTGAAGAATTCATCAAATAATATAATAGAGCGTCTTGTCAATAGAATCACAAATTGTGAACATGTTGCTTCAGAGATCTGCTCAAAGTGAAGGAGTAAACGCTCAAGCGTACTTTCCACAACACAAAACTGGATATTGATTACACATTCCTAGGAAAATGTCTAAGATAATCACTGAGTAGAAAGCTTTGTTTGATACGAGGTTGTCCTTCTCTTTCTATCCTCTTCCAACACACATACCTTCCCTTCATCTCTACAAACAGAACATACTGAAATTGTCCTGTCCCGAGGAGAAGGGATTTTACTACTTCTTACCATGGGTGAATTTGCTTACTGTTTTCTTTTAAAATCGCTACATCTATTAAAATAATTTTCCAAAGTTAAATGAAACAAACACGAGAACAGCGAATTTAAAGATTATGAAAAGCAAAACCTTTTTATCAAGCCAAAACATTTGCTAAAATAAGCAACATTGATTTATAAAGCAGAGGGTAAAGACAAGTGTGTCCTAACAAAAAATGCAAACCACAACAAAGACTAACGGAGAGTATGCGAGGAACATTGCAAGAGCCAGTATCTTACTAAAACGACAAGCCATTAATCCACAACTCCATAAGGAATGCAGGGGTGTGTGTGTTTCCAAAAAATTCCCTTAAAATTTTAGGCTCTTTCTGCTATGAAAATAAAGACCCTAACATAACTCAAAACAAGGATTATCTTCTCCCGTAACCAGTCACATAAGTGATTGATGATTTAATTTGCTACTGAAGCAAATAGTAATTTGACTACCACTACCTTCTCAACACTAGGAAAATTAAAAATCTCGGTCTTTAAAGGCATACGTGACCAGAAAGAAATCAAGCCTATTCTAGAATGATGAAGCTACATGCGAAATAGGAGCACCGACAAACCCTGGGAGTGTTGTGCACCTACTCCTAAAGGGGCTAAGCCATTCCTGCAGGCTCTACGCCATTAAGGAACACTCAGAGATCGCGACTTTAGCATTGTCTTGCCCACCCTACACCCCAGCCAAAGCAAAGGTCCAGGAGAGTTGAAAGAAGTGCACTAAGGAAGGTGTCAGTGCCTTCCTCCCGCCCGCGCAGGGCAACTCGCCGTAACAATACCGCACTCACGCCACCATCCACCAGGCTTCCACACATCTCGCGGTCCCCCTCGCCCGGCACCCCCGCTCCTAGCTCCGCCGCTCGAACCCACGGCTCGCGCGGGCTCCGGAGGGCCCGCCCCCACGGCCAAGCAGCCCCGCCGCGCCGCGCCGCGCCGCGCTCTTTCCCCGCAGCGCAGCCTCCCTTCCCCCAGTCGTGTCACCTGCTTCGGTGGTGTCAGTCAGGTCGTAGCCGCTGCCCGGGAAGTCTCGGAGTTTCCTGCCGCTGAGGCTCAGGATGCCGGAGTTGCTCGCCTCCTCCAGGGCCCGGTCCAGGCTCCGCACTGTGTGCTGCGGCTGCAGGCTGCCCGGGTTCCACTGAGGCCCGGTGGGGAACGGCTGCCCGAAGAGCGTCGGCACCGGGATGGGCACCACCAGTGTCCCGCCGCCGCCGCCGCCGCCGCCCCCTCCGGTCCCACCGCCGCCTCCCCCTCCGGCGGCGCCGCAGCCGCCGCTTCCACCTCCGCCACCACCGCCGCCCCCGCTGTTCCCACCACCTCCCTGACTCGCCGCCATGTTCCTGGGAGAGAGAATAGCCCCCGACAATACTCTCCGCCGGTGCCGAGAGTGTGGTGGGTTCGCCGACGCATGCGCAGATCGGAGGCGGGCGGAGGGGCGAGGTAGAGTGTGGGAAGGAGCCAGTGGGCGGGCTGCGAGGAGGTGTGGAAATGGGGAGAGACGGTGATCGAAAGCGCGGAACATGGTTTTTGGAAAGAAGAAAAAAAGTGTGACCGTAGGAGGGATGCGAAGTCCGGTGCCACTACTTTGGGTACCAAAATCTTGCGAAGCGACACCAAGCTGACTCTTAAGTCGTTTGGCCGATATGTTCCCAATTCTTTTGCTGTTTCGCCTTTTTCTTTCTGAAAAAAAAAAAGTATATATATATATATATATATATATATATATATATATATATATATATATGTATAGAGAGAGAGAGAGAGAGAGAGAGAGAGAGAGAGAGAGAGAGAGAGGTGAGAAGGATGAAAGGAATTTGTTTCAGAATGTATACAGAGAGCTTTCTGAAGATCTGAGGCAGCTCGTTGAGAAGCTTCCTGCAAATGCCTCAGGAACAGAGAGAAACGCTTAAGTCACTTGGGGAGGGCAATTAGTGCAGTATCAAGTTTTAGGCATACATAAATTTTGTATCGTTCAGCATTCCAAAATAGGAAAAAAAAAAAAAAAAAAAAGATGTTTTCAAGAAAGCCTTTTCTTAGACTGTGTCAAGAGTTTCAGCCAAACTGCTGCCTTCCAAAACTTGGAAGAGTGCTCCACATTCTGTTCTATCACTCTCTGAACCTTGCCAAGATCTCCAGAACGTATCTTCCGTTTCTTCTCATCATGTCAGTATTGGATAAGGGAAAATGCTTTGATTGTCCATTTTAAAGGTTATTTCTGAAGTAAAGGTTTTGATTGAAGTGAAATTCTGACGATTTAATGCTGAGTATGTGAAATCAATCTTGGACTTGAGTTCTGTTCTTCATACCTGATGGCATGCAATATAGAGGAGAAAGTTCAGTCTTTTATCAGGCGCTCGAGGCTGCCCAACTCCAACTCCAAGCTCCCAATCACTCTGTTCTTTAGACTACCACTCTTCTCCCTGTCTCAGAGTTCCACTCCTAGTCATAGTCATTCAAGTCTTTCGCTAATACTCAGTAAGTTAATGAAGAAAAATACCAGAATGGTTGGATATATTCACGTATCATAAATTTCAGTATCCTATGTATCTTTTCAACATCTTTTTTTTTTTTTTTTTTTTTTTTTTGTCTTTTTGAGGCAGGGTCTCACTATGCAGTTCAGGCTGGCCTTTAGCTGATTTTGTAGCTTAGGTTGGTCTCGAACTCACAACAATCCTCCTGCCTCAGCCTCCCAAGTGCTGGGATTACAGGCCTGCGCCACCACACCTGGCTCAACATCTTTTTGAACTTGAACAATACATCAACAGTCTCATTTTCTTACAAAAATCACTGGCACACAAAAATTTATTTTACAAAAGCCATATTTGTTGAAGGACACATGTAAAGAAAATAAATGTGTCTAAATTGTGTTGTGGCCACATTGATTAATCAAAATGATTATGCTGTAAGAAATTCCATTCATCATATTCAAGAGCCACAGAAGAGGAGAACTGAGAAGCATTCTGTACAGTGAATTAGCAAGTGCAAATAAAGTATTAAAACCCACTGGTGTGAGAAGGCAATGAACCTTATAGCTCACCTCTCTTCTATTTCATACAAAATCAAGTACTTATTGAGAATTTCTTGAGTTAAGAGGGGGGAAAAAGAAATACTAAATTTACTAGTTAGAGAAAATATTTGGAAAGGAAATATTATTTTAATAATAAGCCAGGAACTGAGGGTGTAGCTCAACAGTAGAGTACTTGCCTCGTATGAGTGATGTTACAGGTTCAATCTTCAGTACTACAAAAATAAATAAGATAATAACTACCGGTGAAATTTTGCCATCATGTAAAATAAAATACTAGGCTCTAGGAAGAAGACACCCTGAGAGACAGCATACCTGTCAAGTGAAGAAAGGCCATGTGTAAACAAGAAAGAAAATAATCTTTCAAAGGATGGAGAGATGGTCTAAGAAAGAAAAACAGGGGCCGAGGAGATAGCTTGGCTATCTAAATACCTGTCTGGCAAGCCCAAGGACAGGGGTTCGATACCTGATGTCACATGCTATGCTCGCCCCGTGCCAAGCCAGCCACCAACTCCAGGCATGGTGGTGATGCCTGTAATCCCAGCACTGGGGAGGCTGAGACAGGAGGATCACTATGAGTCCAAGCTGTGTAATGAGGCCTTGTACCAAATAAATTACATAAGTAAGTAAAATTTCAGAAAAGAAAGAAAAATGGAAAACTTAGAAAGCGATCTATGCATGAAAATTGGGCAAAATAGCACTTTGCAGAACTCTTCAGCAAGGACACCACGGTCAAAAGAGCTAGAAGATTTAGAAGAAAGGACAAAGTTTAGAAAACTTTTCTAGTCCCTTAGCTTTCTCTGTGATATTTGGAAAAATGACTTAAAACTTTCTATGCTTCAATGTCTCTGGTTAATATTGGAAGATAATAAAAATAATGCTTAAATAGAGCTTACTATTTTTCAGGAACTTTTTTTTCTTTTGTATTTTCCTAAGGGTCTACAGGGTCTCTAGGTTCTTACTACGTAGATCAGACTTGTAGTGATTCTCCTGTGTTCAGCCTCCCAAAGAGCTGGGATTACAGGTGCATGCCACCATGCCCAGTCTCAATTGTCAGCTCAGCGCACTCTGGGGTCAGGGGCCCCTGCATCTGTCTAAGCAGGTGCTTTAATCCACTGAGCTATTTGGCCAGCCTTCCAGGAACTCTTAAGTCACTTGATCTTCCTACTATTGTTATAATAAAGGTATCATTATGATATTTTATAAATGAAGGAAAATAGTAATACCTCATATAAGACTTTTGTAAGTATAAATAAGGTCACATATCTAAAGTGACAAGCACAATACTTGGTATTTATTCATTCTTTTTTTTTTTTTTTTTTTTTGGTCTTTTTGAGACAGGGTCTCACTATGCTGTTCAGGCTGGCCTCGAGCTCACTTTGTAGCTCAGGCTGGTCTCGAACTCACAACAATCCTCCTGTCTCAGCCTCCCAAGTGCTGGGATTATAGGCATGCGCCACCACGCCCGGCGGTATTTATTCATTCTGTAAGCATTTATTGAGCAATTACTCTGTGTAAGAAGCTGTTCTCTATATATGTAGTATTACATACCATTAGGTGCTTAATAAATGTTAATTTCTTTTCTCTCCAAAAATAAAATATCAATGGCATATGCTACAGGATACTAATCAGCTTTTCTTCTGGATGGTTAACAACCTAAGTTCACAGCTCAAAATTGCAGAAATAGAAGAGCTAGAAGGACAGCCAACATTTGGCCCTAGCCTTTCAAGGTCAGGCAAGACTCAGGACATAGGAGAACCTGTACTGAAACATCATGAAACTTAGTTGAGCTCCAAATTTTCTGAACAAGGAGATTATGGAGCCACAGAGGAAAGAGATTGATGATGTATAGTGTGCCTGGGGAGAGTCACATGAAGAGAAAACTTTCTCTCAGGCTCTCACAGAGAGCAAACTGGTCAAGCATTGGCCGTGACTCATCCACATGGATGACACAGACAAAGGATCTACAGAATAAGGTACAGGACTACAAGATAAACCCTGAGGGGACTTCACTGTCTCATAAGAAACAAAAAGTACATGTGTTGGTATATAGGTCTTGCTGTATCTAGGTCTTAATCATCCAGCAGAAAAGTATAAAAATGAAGTATACACCGCGGGGCCATAATAATAAGTTGAGCTGTAAATGGCTATGGTCAACAATTTCTTCAGATAACTCACTATTGTTGTGGAATGCTGGACTGTGTTGGATTGTATTGTCAAGTTCAGGCACCTAAATTAGTTGAATGACAATGGAGTGCCCATCTTTGACAGGTGTAGACAAAAGGAAGGGGTATAGAAAGGAAGAATCATGATGTGTGTGTATGGACAGTACAGTTGGGATAGATAATGCCGTGCTTCTACATAATTCTATGAGAAGCAAGATTTGCACTAATGGTGGTTGGACAGGATATTATGTCGGCTTCTAGTACTTTGGACAACCACTAGGAAAATAACAAGGTAGAAAGTATTAATTATTGAATCTTTGATGTAATTCAGGTATAAAAAATAAGATATGCAAATAGCTACAATCTCTTTCTTCACTGATAAGAGACATACGCTATAATAATGTGTGTAAGTATAATATCATGTATGCACTTTCTATGATACCAAAACATTATGAAAACAGTTTGCAATGTATTAATTTATCAAATCCATCTTGTCAAGGTATCTTAAAACTGTCTCATTGATATTTGTACTTCAATAAAATAAAAATTAAAAAAAAAAGAAAATCTCAACATTCCTGTTCAAAAAAATAAATAAATAAAATAAAATATCACATAAAATGTAAGAAGCGAACTCCTTGGTAACTGTGGGTAAAGAGATGCCTGATAGGGCCAGTCAAATAGCTCACCAGATAAAAGGGCCTACAAACAGGCATAGGGGCTAGGGGTTCAATCCCAGCCTTGCCCCCAGGGCACACTGAGACAACAATTGAGACTTGGCTGGTGATTTGGGCCTGTAATCTGAGCTCTGGGGAGGTTGTAATCTCTTAGTGAGACCCTGAACATCCTGTAGACCCTTCCCTAAAATACAAAGAAAGAAAGAATAAAAAAAGGAAAAGGAAAGATACATGATGTGTTACAGAAATCCTTTTATCCAGTCTGTACTAAAGGATATTTTATGGTGATTACCCTTTTAATGTTATTTCTGAAATGATGCAATGCTGACTGGTTAAATTAGGGCCAATACTTAGAATTATTCAAGCCGGGCATACATAATTAATGTTGGTTAATCATCAAGACTAGCCAACATATATCAAAATTATAAAAGGAAGACCAGGATACAGTAAGAAAATTTTAAACAAGATATGCATTCCGTATTAAAACACTTTCAAGTTGCAAATGTAATTTCTGTTGAAAAGAGCTCAAGGGGACTTCTAAAATTCCAGGCCAATTTAAAGTCAATTTATTCCAAACAAACTGGTAGTTCCTCAACAGTTATAAATAACATAGAGTATAAAAGTCACAGTTGAATGTTCAAAGCTACAAATTCTTCTATTAAAGATCAAGATCAGAGGGCTAGAGTACAAGATGTTCTTTCTAATCTATGACTAAAGCAAACATAAGATATGTTTTAATACAGGATCTAGGAGAAGGCAATGAAACAATAGCTCAAAATATAATAAATTTTTTTTTAAAGCTGGTCAGGATCTAGGAAAGGGTGATAGGAATCTCTGGTCTGTTTCCTCAAAACATCAGCTGAATTAAGTTCTAAATTCAGGGGAAATAAGTAGAATGTGTAGCTCAGTGGTAGAGTACTTGTCTGGTGTGTGTGAGACCCTGGGTACAACCCCCAGAAATATAAACCACATAAAGCCAAATTCAGTGAAAAGGAACAATGAAATATTGAGTATCGTTAAGACATGTATCGGGCCAAACACAAAGGCACATACCAATACTTCCACTACTTAAGAGACTAAGGCAAGAGCATCAGACCAAGGCTAGCCCAAGCGAATCAGGAAGAACTTGTCTCAAAATTAAATGTTAAAAGGGTTGGGGCTGTAGCTCAGTGGTAGAGTGCCATAATACCACAAAAAAAAAAAAAAAAAAAAAATCAGAAACCAAAAGCACATATTAATTTATCCAGTATTACACACTGTTTACTGTTTTGCAGCCACAAATGAAATGGGATATGTGGTTCCTTTTACTCCTATCTTAACACCAGGCCTGAACTAGAGAAGGCTCAGAGAAGTGCATATAAAATGAACAGAGAAGTGGAGGAGACCTTCCTCTCATTACTATCTTGACCTTTAGTCTCTTCTAAACGTTCCTATTCCTAAAACATGATCACAAACCTGTAGAATCCGCTCAAGGTGTCACTTAAAGACAGCCAAAAGGGCTGGAGAGACAGCTCAGAGGACAAAGTGCGTGCTTTGGCAAGCACACAGACCAGGGTTTGATCACCCATCGGACATGCCACACCAACATTCCCCCCCCCCCGGCCCCCGGGAACGTTGAGCCAGGGACAGAGTCTGGGCATGGTGGTGCACCCCTGTAATTCCAGCACTTGGGAGACTGAAAACAGGAGGATCACTACAAATCCAATTTGTGTAGTGAGACCCTATAGACTCTGTACTAAATACATTTTTTTAAAAAAGAAACTGTTTGTTTAGATGTGATAATGTTTTGTTTTCAGTATCAGGGATCAAACCCAGGACCTTATGCTTGCCAGTGCTTATGCCACTGAGCTATCTTCCCAGCTGATAATGGTTTAAGGTAATTTTTATTCTTTTTTTTCCAGTGCTGGAAATTGAACCCAGAGCCTTATGATGCTAAACAAATATTCAACCATCTAGCTACATTCCTAGTTCCTATAGTTATATTTATGTTTCTTTTCTTTATGAGATATATACAGTAAAGTACTTATAAATTTAAAAAAAAAAACCCTACTCCTTGATGGAGCTGTACATCCCTGATTCTCCTTAGGCCACCTGTACTTGGTTCTGAACTGTTGGAGAATCTTTTTGCACTGCTTTAACCAATCTTAACAACTAATTTTGAAGTTAGTATTAACTCCAAAGGGATTTGAAAATGAATAATGCTTTCTGAAAAGAAGCTATTACAATCCCTGCTGTAAAACTCACAAAAGTGAGACTCTAGCCAAGTCACTTCCCTTCAAACTCTCAGGCTCCTCATCTATAAAGCAGAGATCTCGTAGGATTGTAGAGAGGGTGATGTGAGATAATTATACAGTGCCTAGCATACTTTTATCATTATCATTTCTTCTAGGCTGAGTTATCAGTGGCTATATTTTTGTACAGTGGATTAAGCCCAGTATCTTCCGCACTGAGCTGCCTCCCCAGCCCATTTATGTTTTTACTTTGTTTTTTTTTTTTTTTTTTTTTTTAAGTCTTTTTGAGACAGGGTCTCACTATGCAGTTCAGGATGGCCTTAAGCTCACTTTGTAGTTCAAGCTGGTCTTGAACTCACAACAATCCTCCTGCCTCAGCCTCCCGAGTGCTGGGATTACAGGCATGAGCCTACAGGCATGAGCCACCACTTCTGGCTATTTTTTTACTTTGAAACAAAGTCAATAAATTGCCAGAGGTGGACACAAAATCTTTCACTCTCTTGGGTCAGCATCCCAGCATCTTGGGATTAGAGATATATGCCACCATACCCTGTCCAATGTAACAATTCTTAAACTCTTCAATACCATTGTATTGCCAGCTCTGCTAGGTACTTTTCCTTCTTCTATTGCTACTGCAGTTACATTCTTGTTAATTCACCTTCTGTTTTTGCCTCAGCAAGCCTTTGTGTTTTCATCATCCATAGGTAACTTGACTCCAATTCTTGCTTATGGTCTGCAGAGCAATCCCAGATTTTGACCTCTGTGTTTCTAATATGTTCACTTGATACAGTCAAATGTATTTAAGTATCTATTCCAAGTTTTCTCTGAAAATATAGGGTTGGGGCCTGGGATTGCTGCTAGCTCATGGAACAGGGGTCTAGCACTCATGAGGCGCTAGCTAAAATGCTTGCTTTGTGTGAATCTAATTCCTGAAAAATTTTCTTATGAGAGTAATACTTAAAAGATGCACAATGATGCAATTATATTTAATTTTTGAATCCTTGTGAATGGTATGCAAGCACTCTACCACTAAGCTATATACCCCCAAAGCCAGATTTCTGAATTTTTCTAAATTTAGCTTGAGTGATGATAAGTAAATAGCAGGGTTTAGTGCCCCACTCTTGCAATCCCAGCACTCTGGGAGGCTGAGGAAGGTGGATTGCAAATTCAAGGTCTCAAGATAAAAACATGAGAAGAATTGGGGTTATAGTTCAGTGGAAGCCCCTAGGTTAAATCTCAACAAAAAGAAAGAAGGGAAAGAGGGAGGGAGGGAAGTATAGGGGCTCAGTGATCTCTAGGTGTAAAACTGAGGAGAAACTGGAGCAGGAATGAGGCAAAAATAGACAATAAGACAAGAGCTGGGTTCAGGTGGAGGTCTGTTGGCTTGTTGGGAAGGACACAAAGAACAACAGTAGGGGTGCTTGTTTATACCTTTGCAAATTTAGTATCAGGAGACACAAAGTTGCCTAGAAGCTAATAGGCCAAATTGACCAGTTAAGATGTTTTTCTCTAGACTGAGGTAGGTTGAGGGCTGTAGGCATTCTGGCCTGGTCCTGCCTGCCCACATATGAGCAATTTCAAGCCTCATAGGATCCCAACAAGGAGGTAATGAGAGTGGAATCCAGCTAAGGAGGTAAGAAGGAAGGAAGGAAGGAGGGGGTAGGAGGGAAGGAATGGAGGGAGGGGGAGAGGGAGAGTACAGGGAGAAAGGGAGGGAGGGAGTGAAAGAGGAAGGAAGGAAGGAAGGAAGGAAGGAAGGAAGGAAGGAAGGAAGGAAGGAAGGAAGGAAGGATGCGGACAGGCAAGAAATTAACTGGGTATGATAGCACAGGAATGGGGATTCTTAGGCAATCAGGAATTTGAGGCCTGTTTGTACTAGAGTGAAACCCTTTCTCAAAAAACAAACAAGAGGCTGTCCCAACAGCTCAGCAGGATAAAGCACCTGCTTAGGCAGAGCATAGGTACAGATCCCAGTGGTGCAGTGCTGGCCCTGCCCCCAGGCACACTGAGATGGCGCTTGAGACTGGGCACGGTGGTGTGCGCCTGTAATCCCAGCACTTGCAAGACTGCAAACAGGGGAATCACTATGAGTTCGATCTATGTAGTGACACCCTGTAGACCCTGTAAACCCTGTACTAAATACAGAAAGAAAAGAAAAAGAAAAGGAGGAAGAGGGGGTTGGAGACGAGGAAGAGAAAGAAGATGGAGGAGAGCCATTACATAAAATAATTTAAAAACTATTATATCCAATTAGAAACTAACAAAGCCAGGCATAGTGGCACGCACACACCTACAGTTCCAATGCTTGGGAGGCTAGGGCAGGAAGATTACAAGTCTGAGCATAGCCTGACCATCTAGTGATTTAACATGACCATGTCTGAAAATAAAAAAATACAAAAAAACCGAAGAGTGTGAGTGCCGCACCAGTGCAACTCTGGAGTCAGTCCCTGGTGGAGAGGGCAAGGGTAGAGGCCAAGGGCAAAGGAGCGGAAGGGAGGGTAGAGGAGAAAGGAGGAACAGCGAGGTCAACGAGGAGTTTGTCTTCTCCATGAGTACCCCTCATTCATAAATGGGGGCGCACCCCATGCCCTCTGGGGCAAGCTCATCTCCGTACCTTCCTCTTGAAATGTGAGGCAGAATGATAAAATGGGGTCTTTTCAACCAAAATCCAAATCCTTAAAAGTAAAACCTAAACAACTATCATGCTACTTCTAAGCAGGATGTGTTTGTGAAAGAGAAGTGGGTGGCTTTTCAACAAAGCATACTGAACAAATTATAATACCAACCTCAATTCAAACCTTGCGAGAAAATAGAAGTTCCAGAAAGGTTGGGAGTCTCTATTTTCTTTTTTTTTGATACAGGGTCTCACTACTCAGCTCAGACTTATAGTGATCCTCCTGTTTCAGCCTCCCTGGTGCTGGGTTTACAGATGTGCACCACCAGGCCCAGGTTCTGGAGCCTTTATTTTCTTAGCGCCATTGTGCACCCTAGGCAAGAATTCTCCTATAGAGCCACAAAGTGAACTTCCCCACCCCTCTCCCTCCCCTCAGGAAATTTAAATTGGCAATCAAAACCTTCCCATAAGGAAAACTGTCAGTTTAGGAGGGTTACTGAAGGTATGAGTGGTGCTTGGGATGGAACTCAGGGTCTGGCTAAATTGCCCAGGCTGGCTTCAAACTTGCAGTTCTCCTGCTTCAGCCCCCAAAATGCTTTAGATTACAAGCATGGCCATTATACCCAGTTTAATTACTTTTTTTCGTCCAGAGACTGCAAAATGATCTGTGTGATCCTTTTAGTACATTATCAGGTGGAAAGATAATAACTTTGTCACTTAAACAAGAGAATCTGTGAGAAAATATTGCAAACTGTTTTATTTATTTATTTATTATTAGTAGTAGTAGTAGTAGTAGTAGTAGTATTTTAGGGAAGGGTCTACAGGGTGTTTATAGTCCCACTACTAGATAGGACTCATAGTGATCCTACTGTTTACAGCCTCTCCTCCTCCTTCTTTTTTTTTGTCTTTTTGAGATGGGGTCTCACTATGCAGTTCAGGCTGGCCTTAAGCTCACTTTGTAGCTCAGGCTGGTCTCGAACTCACAATAATCCTCCTGCCTCAGCCTCCCGAGTACTGGGATTACAGGCGTGCGCCACCACGCCCGGTTCCTCCTCCTTCTTATTTAGGTGGTTACTGAAGATTGAATCCAGGGCCATTAAGCAGAACTCATTCTCCAGCCATTTTTTTAATATTTTGCAGCAGTGTCCAGCTATGCTGGAACTTGTCAACTTCTTCCCCAGCTTTCCAGAGTGCTGGGTTACAGGTATGCTCCACTACACCTAGCCGAACCTTCAGATTTGAAGGACATTGCCAGCAAGTGTGAAATTCAAAGTTGAGTTTTTCTACTTTGTGGCATCATGACTTAGTGTAGACAAAGTACTTAAGGAGAAATAAATATTCTGTTGAGTGATATTGCCAATGTAAACCTGTGGTATAAAGGAAAGTTGACATTTCATACTGCCTCACCAAAACAAAAACACGTCTGAAATAGTTTGCAGGGTGGGCCAAATAGCTCAGGGGATTAAAGCAAGCAGGTGCAGGGGTCAGGGCTTCAATCCCTGGGGCTGCAGTGATGGCCCTGCCCCTGGGGCACGCTGAGATGGCAATTGAGAAAAGGAGGCGGAGGAGGAGAAGGGAGGAGAAGGAGTAACAAGAGTGGGTGTGGGAGAGGGTGGGAGGGGAGAAGAGCAAATGTGTGGTAGTTTGTGTGCTATATAAGGCCCTGGGTTCACTTCCTAGCATGGGAGGTGGGGTCAAACACTAGAAAACTTAAAGAATTCACCTCAAGCAGATTCACACTGCGAGAATGCTAAAGAAAGTCTTTCAACTGGGAAGAAAATAATACCAAACATAAATATGGATCTATACAAAAAAAGGAATGAAGAACACTGGAAATGGTAGCCTCATGGGTATACATTTAAAAATGCTTGTTCTTTAAATCTCTTGAAAGATAATTGACTGTTTCAAGAGCAAAAATAATAACATAGCATGGACTTATGACATACATAGCAATAAAACAAATAAAATCAGCAACATGAAGAAAAGGCCAGTAAACTATGGTCCTTGGACCTAATGTCATTGATTTTTTTGAGAGTCAAGTTTTAATGGGACCGGAGAGATGGCTCAGTGGTTTTTTGCTTTTTTTTTTTTTTTTTTTTTTTTGGTGCAGGGTCTCACTATGCATGCAGCCCACATTCATAGTGATCTTCCTGCTTTTTGCCTCCCATGTGCTGGGATTACAGGCGCGTGCCACCACACCCGGATTGCATCGCCGGCTCAGCGCACCCGAAGGCGGGGGGCCTGCGCGGCTTGGGGAACCAGGGATCGAACCCTGGTCCCTGAACTTACCTAAGCAAACGCTTAGTCCGCTGAGCTATACCGCCGGCCCTGGCTCAGCGATTCCCTAGCAAGTGCAAGGGCCTGAGTGCTATCCCTGGTTCTGCAAAAACAAACAAACAATAGGAGTTTTAATAGTACACAGTTGTGCCTACTGTTTTATAAATTATCTTTGAATGGTTTTGTACTACAGTACCAGAGCTGAGAAGTAATAAAGACTGCATGGTAACAAATCTGAAAAATATTTTAGTTAGCACTTTATTTTTATTTATTTATTTTTTTTTTTTTGTGGAACCCAAGATTGAACTCAGGCCCTTATGCTTGCCAGGGAAATGCTTATTCCACTGAGCCATCTCCCCAGCCTGCTAGTTAGCATTTTAAAGGATAGATTTGCTGACCCTACAATAAAAGATGTGAAGGGAGAAGAGAAATACACAAAGGAAGAGAATGAGAAACTAAACATTATACTAAAAACCCCAAATCAAGTTCTAAAATGACAAAACAATGAATTATAGATGATAATTCAAAGAATAAATACATTCAATGCAAAAGAGGAAAAGGGGGCAAAAGACAAATGAGAGAAATAGAGGGGCCAGGGAGATGACTCAGTAGAATAAATGCTTCCCTGGCAAACGCAAACGCAGGGCCTGAGTTTAATCCCTGGGTCTGCGAAAAGAGAGAGAGAGAGAGAGAGAGAGAGAAAATAGAAAGCATGTAGCAAGATGATAGAAATAAGCAAAGCCATATTAACTTAAATGAGAATATAAGTAAAGACTCCTTTAAAAGACAGAAATGGTCAAATTAAACAAGAAAGAAAAATGTGATTATATTCTGCTGACCAAAAATGTATTTCAACTGGGTGTTGTGTTGAATGCCTGTAATTACAGTGCTTGGGAGGCTGAAAACAGGAGGATCACTGTAAGTTTGATCTGTGCAGTGAGACCCTGAACTAAATACACACACACACACACACACACACACACAAATCAGGGGTGACTGAGGATGTAGCTTCCTGCAAAGAACTTGGCTGTGCAGTTAATATATGTCTCAATAAAATAAAAAGAGAGTTCTTTCTGTTCATAATAAAGAAAAAATTGGAATATTCACTAATAGGTGAAAATTAAATAGCACACAAGCCATGGGCCAAAGAATAAAATAAAAGTAAGTTAGAGAGTACTTTGAACTAAAGGCTAATAAAAACTCTATATTGCGAATGTCACTAAAGCAGATATTAGGAAAAATATAGCTTTAAACATCTAAGGTAGTAAAAAGTTTCAAATCAGTAACCCCTGCTTCCACCACACAAAACCAGAAAAGAACAAGTTACACTAGTGGTGGCGAACCAATGACACCCATGACATGCAGAGTCCTTGCATTCGCCACTCCAGCCAAGTCTCCGCCTCAATTGCCCCAGCACTGTCTTAGCAGCTGCGCAGTCATTAACCACAGGGTTGGCCCTTTGTGATAAACAAGGGAGCTTGGGGCTGCAGTTTGGGCACTCAGTCTCTAAATAAAGTGCACAGGAAAGAAACACATAAAGAAAATAATAGAAATCAGTGAAATGAATAGTAGCAAAATGACAGAGAAAAATGTATGGAATAAAAAGCTGGTTCCTAAGAAGCCAAAAACATAAAAAAATAAAAAAATAAAAAATAAAAAGCTGGTTCCTGGGCTGGGGAGATGATTCAGTACAATAAACGCTTCCCTGGCAAGTGCAAGGGCCTGAGTTCAATCCCTGGTTCCGCAAAAAAAAAAAAAAAGATGGTTCTTTGAGAATATAGTTAAACTTGGTAAATCTCTGAATAAACTGACATAAAGAGAAGAAGAAACAGTTTAACAATACCAAGAACAGAAAAGAAAACAAGGGAATAAAAGAGTAGGGAAGAAAGACTTAAAGAGAGCATCGTCACAGAATCTACAGATGTTAGGAATAATAAGAGAGTCTTTTGAATAACTTTGGGGAAATAAATTTATTTTTTTTAATTTATTTTTTTTTTTTTTGCGGAACTGGGAATTGAACTCAGGCCCTCGTGCTTGCCAGGGAAGCACTTATTCCACTGAGCCATCTCCCCGGCCCCTGGGGCAATAAATTTAATAACACATTAAATAGACAAATTCTTTGGAAGCCAAAAAGCTTGTTGAAGAAAAAATAGATAAATCGAATAGTGTTACATCTATTAAAGGAGTTGAATTTGTAGTCTACTATCCTATGAAGAAAACTCCAGATTCAAATGGCTTTCCAGTGGAAAATTACAAAATAATTCAGGACAAAATAGCAGTGCTTCTACACAAATTTTACACAGATCCATCCAGAACATTTAACAGAAGAGATATTGTATGAATTATTATACTTGGTCAACATGACCATTTAAGGAAGTCTGGTGCTACATCCCTGTAATCCCAGAACTCTGGAAGTCTGAGGGAAGGAGAGTTACAGCTCAGCTAAGCTCAATTCAGCGAGACCGTACCTCAAAGTAAAAAACAGAAATTGGACCAGGGATGGAGCACAGCATGAAGGCTCTGGGTTGAGTCTCCAGTACCTAAAGGAAGGAAGGAAGGGGGGTTAGGAGGAGGAGGAAACAATAAAGAATAAGAAGGTATTATAGGAAAAGAAAGTAGAGCTGGGGTGCACCTTGGTGACTGAGTGCTTCCTCAGCATGCTCAAGGACCCATGTGGGTTTGCCTTTCAGCAACATACACACACACACACACACACACACACACACACACACACCATCTGTCATTAATTGAATATAGATGCAACAAATCTAACAAAATCTTAATAAAAAAAATCAAACAAATCAACAACATATTAAAAGAATTGTACATTGAGACCCAGCAGATTTTAACAAAAAATTAGTAATTTACCATGCATATAAACTAAAAAATAAAAACCATATAAGCAGCACAATTAATATAGATGGGGCCGGGGAGATAGCTCAGTAGAGTAAGCACCTGCCTGGCAAGTGGAGGGTCCTGAGTTCAATCCCCAGTACCACAAAAAAAAAAAAAATAATAATAATAATAATACAGATGAAGGTGTTTGTGTGTTTGCAATCCAGGGACTGAACTCAGGACCTTGTGCTTGCCAGGCAAGCGCTTATTCTACTGAGCAATCCTCCTGGACTTTTGAAGTGTTTTATTTTTTAAATATGATATTTATTTCTGATTCAAAAAAAATCTTTGTAAAGTAAGGATAGAAAGAAACTCCCTCAACCAGAACAAAAGGATCTATAACACATCTTCACTAACAAGTCTAATAGTGGCAGCTAGGATGCTTTCTGTCTAGGAACAGGAACAATACATGAATGTTCACTTTCACCAACTCATCGACTGTTGTACTAAAGTTTCTCCACAGAATAAGAAGGCAAAGAGAAAAGGGCAACAAGGGAGGAGAAAAAAGAGCATCCAGATTGAAACAAAAATGAAATTATAAAATCATTTCTATTCACAGATAATATAATATTTTATTCCAAAAATCAAACAGATTCTACCAAAAACCTATAGGAACCAAGAAGTGGGCTTAGCAGGTTCAGGATAGTTGGGCAAAATGTAAAAATCTATAGTATGTTGCTTCCTAGCACGGGACAACTAGAAGTTCAAATAGAAATCAAAACATTTTAAATAACATCAAAAAGATGATGGGGTTAAATCTCACAAAGTTGTGAAAGATCTGTGTGCTCAACACTAGAATTACTTATACAGCTACATTCTCATAACTCAATGAATAGAGGGATCTGCTTTAAGAGTGTTTGTAAATAGAATATCAAGTCTGCACCTTGTACAACAAATAACCACTAAGAAAACAATATGCAATGTATTAATTATTGAAACTGTCCTACTGATTTGATTTGAAACTGTCTCATTGCTATTTGTTCAATAAAATTATGAGAAAAAAACTAGAGTTACTAAAAGAAATTAAATAAGACTTACATGAAAAGCTGTATCTCTTTCATGGGCTGGAAAGCTCACTATTATTACTGTGTCAGTTCTTAGTGAAGCCTTAAGCAGTGAGTGTGTGTGTGTGTGTGTGTGTGTGTGTGTCTGTGTGTGCAGAAACCGACAAGTTAATTTTCAGATCATATCAAAATACAAACTGTCTTTCAATCCCCAGTTCCGCCAAGAAAAAAAAATATAAACTGTTGTGACTGGGCGTCATGGCGTGTTCCTGTAATCCCAGCTCTTGGGAGACAGTAAACAGGCAGATCACTACCAGTCCGATCTAGTAGTGAGACCCTGAACATCTTGTAGACCCTTCCCTAAAATAGAAAATAATAATAATAATAATTTTTAAAAATTCTGTGTACACTTTGAGAACTCATGGAATATATCCATATATACATGTATAGACATATATATGTATATAAAACAAATTTATTTTTCAGTCAAAAAATAAAAAGCATCATCATTATTACTGTTACTATAAAAAAAAACAAAATACAAACTGTCTAGAATAGTGAAAACAATTTAGAGAAAGGAGAGCAAAATGGAAATACTTAAATAATTATTAAAAAGCTACAGATGGGTGGGGGTCTGGAGAGGGAAAGGAGAGGGAGTGAAAAATGGAATTAAGTTGTGATATGTACCTGCATCAACTCCATACCAGAAATATAAACATTAGCCGGGCGTGGTGGCGCATGCCTGTAATCCCAGCACTCGGGAGGTTGAGGCAGGAGTATTGTTGTGAGTTCGAGACCAGCCTGAACTACAAAGTGAGTTTGAGGCCAGCCTGAACTGCACAGTGAGACCCTGTCTCCAAAAAAAAGACAAAAAAAATGTAAACATTATGCACTACACGGACTGATACAGAATTTAAAAAAGATACAAGGCTTATAGAAAATGAAGAGAAATGGTGTGGTACTCATTTGAAGATAGAGAAAGCTGAAAATGCAGAGACAAACCCAGACAGATGGGACATGGCTGCTGACGAAAGTTAATGAGGTGTCTGTGGGAAGAAGGCAACAATTTTAAAAAGTGCTGCCAGCACAGTTTGGAAATTTGTATGCACCAAAGATTTTTCTCTCTGTCTCTGTCTCTGTAGAGATGAGAGATGGACAGAGAGACAAACAGACAGAGAGAAACAGAGACAGAGAAAGAAGTAGATATGACACTTAGGAAGACTTATTTGTGCTACTAATAACAAAATGCACCAAACAAAATAACTTTGGCAGAATCGTGAGCCAGAATCATGAGCCTGTGCTCCCCCACCCCACTGTCATGGAACTAGCAATCAAAATTTGGTACTAGGCTCTGGACTCTAGCTCTTATCTGTTTTATTTTTTGAGACAGGTTCTTGTTAAGTCTCTAAATCTCCCAGATTAGGCTTCAGCTTGTAGTCCTCCGGCCTCTGCCTCTCCGAGTGTCAGAATACTGCTCTACGCCGCCGTACCTGGTACCTGGCTTACCTCTGTGCTCTTGAAAGACACTCTTAAGAGAATGCAGAGACAAACCACAGAAGAGGAAAAAGTATTTTTAAATCATATATGATAAAAATTTATACCTACACTATGCATACAGCTGCCTAGAGCAAGGACTCACAAGCAAAAAGAAAAAGACTAACCCAATACAAAACTGAGCAAAAGATGTTAATGCATTAGCAAAAATAGTATGGATGCTGACTTTGAGCGTGAAAAGTGATGCCATTAGTCATTAAGAAACAAATAATACTACGTGAGATACTCCTACAACATTTTAAAATGGATAAAATTAAAGCCTTCATGAGGATTTTTACACAGTGCTCTTCTTTCAAATTGTATTTTAGAGCCGGGTGTGGTGGCGCATGCCTGTAATCCCAGCACTCGGGAGGCTGAGGCAGGAGGATTGTTGTGAGTTCGAGACCAGCCTGAGCTACAAAGTGAGCCTTAAGGCCAGCCTGAACTGCACAGTGAGACCCTGTCTCAAAAAGACAAAATAAATAAATAAATAAATAAATAAATAAATAAATAAATAAATAGATAGAGGTGACTTTTAACAGTGTACAATATATTGGTAAAAATAAATAAATAATAAATATCACTTTGTTTAAAACACTTAGATTAGCCGGGCTTGGTGGCGCAGGCCTGTAATCCCAGCACTCGGGAGGCTGAGGCAGGAGGATTGTTGTGAGTTCGAGACCAGCCTGAGCTACAAAGTGAGCCTTAAGGCCAGCCTGAACTGCATAGTGAGACCCTGTCTCAAAAAGACAAAAAAACAAATTGTATTTTAAAGAGACAAACCCCATAATTTCAAAACAATATGATAGGAGGATAACAATGGTTAATACGTTTGGGCATGGTTATCTTTAGTTACTTGCAGTAGATATAAGCGTTTAATTCTCTAAATAATATTAGCACAAACTTTTCTCTGCAGTGAACTAAGAGAATGGGCTGAGGATGTAGCTCAGCATCACAGTGCCTGCCTAGCAAGTATGAGGCCTTAAGTTCAATTTTTGGTATCAAACACACAAACACACACACACACACACACACACACACACACACACACACACACACAGTGTGAATGAACTAAGAGAAACTAGTAGTATAACTATCTTAACTATTTTTTTGTGTGTATATTTTTACTTTTCACTTCCTTTCTCCTGTCTTCCACCCCACTTTCTCTCTCTCTCTCTCTTTGAATGGTTTACCATTTTATAGCATCTATTGTACACTAGGAATATTATTTACTCTTTCAGCTTCTCACACAGGGCAGACAAAACTATGTTTAAGCATGTGAGTTTGGCATAGCTCATAAATATCATCTCGGGCCCAGGGATATAACTCAGTAAAATAAGTGCTTGGGTCCTGAGTTCAATCTCTGGTACTGTAAAAAAAAAAAAAAAAAAAAAAAAAAAGTATCGTCTCAGATTGCAAGGGTTTATAAGAGACAACTTGGCTAAAGCTCCTACAAAAAGCCTCAGATTTGAAAGATAGGAATTCTGGCTTGGGGGTTTCAATTTTATTTTCCAGTTAGAAAATCTAAGCATTTTGACAGTGTGGAGAAGTAAAAAAGTGGAAGAAGTTTTATTTTCAATACTTTCAGGAATCAAATATAATGCAAACACAGTATTGTGCATAATGGTTCCTAAGTGGGTTATTCATCATAGCTGACTCTAAAGAACTTATTTAAAAAAGAGCAAAAATATTTGATTTTTGTTGTTGTTGTTGTTGCTAAAAATATTTGATCTTGGCCAAGGAGATGGCTCAGTGGAATAAGTGCTTCCCAGGCAAGTGCAAGGGTCTGAGTTCAATCGCCAGTTCTGTCAAAAATAAATAAATAAATAATATTAAATAAAAAATAAAAATATTTGATCTTGAATTAAGTCTCAGGGGATATGTCATGGTGTGAATGCATCGAGCTTTTTTAAAAAATTATTTTTAAAAAATTTATTTAGTTGGAGGGCCGGGGAGATGGGTCAGTGGAATAAGCACTACTCTGGCAAACGCAAGGGCCTGAGTTCAATCACCAGTTCTGCCAAAAAAAATTATTTAATTGTGCTGGAGAGATAGCTCAGTAGAATAAATGCCTGCCTAGCAGGTGCAGGGTCCTGAGTTCAGTGCCAGGTGCTACACACACACACACACACACACACACACACACACAAAAGCATCTTAGGGCCGACCAAATAGCTCAGCGGATTAAAGCGCCAGCAAGCAGGCACAGGGGCCAGGTATTCAGTGGGTTCAATCCCTGGGCCTGCCGTGCTGACCCTGCACCCAGGGCAAGCTGAGACAGCAATTGAAACTGGGCATAGTGGGGCACGCCTATAATCCCAGCACTTGGGAGGCTGTAAACAGGAGAATCACTACAAGTTTGATCTAGTAGTGAGACCCTGAACACCCTGTAGACCCTCCCCTGAAATACAAAAAAAAATTATTTAGTTGGTGCAGGGTCTTGCTATGCAGCTTAAATTTACAATGATCCTCCTGTCTTAGCTTCCCCAGTGCTGGAATTACAGGCATGTGCCACCATGCCTGATTTTGGTGGCCAGCATGGCATGGCACCTGGGCACCAACCTACCATGCAGTACCAGGTATTGAACCTGGGTCCTTGCACTTACCAGGCAGGTGCTTAGACCTCCAGACTACCCCTAGCCAATGCATTGAGTTTTAGAACAATAATTAAATTCTGCTTAGAATGTAAAATTGGGCACATGGATGATGCAAAATGTTATGGTGGTTGTTAATGTGCAGATGAAAAGTGACTTAGGAGTGATTGCAGTTTGTCAGTAAGATACAAATTAAAATCATATCTATCTCAGCAGAGTAGCTTTAGTCTAGCAGGAGGGTGGGAAGGTGGGTGTGGATTGTGCAGAGGGACCTTGCGCAGTGGGACCTTGACAGAAAATTTTATAGAAACTTTTTTCTCTTTAGTAAATACTTGTCTTGCATCTTGCTGTCATTAGAGGCAGCTGTTCCTAAAATATCAAGCACTTAAATACACCCACAAAACATGACTAGAGAGCTTATCGCTCAGTTATCCCTCAGTGTGGTAGCAGCACCCTGTCCCTTGCACAGAGCTTTAAAGTTATCCCATCCTTTGCACTGACCTGAAGGAGACCTGAGAGTTCTTTCTCCTTTTCAGTTGAAAGCACAGCCTTAATGCGGTCTTTCTTGTTTTATGTCCTTTTTCCTAATATAAAAGTGTTTTAATGTTTCTTGGTCCTATTGGGTAGCATGGGGTTATGATTTAACTGGTTATTCATGAATTGTTTTTATAATAAACCAATTTTGTAATCTTCAAATTCATCAGCTTTTTACACTGTGTTCTTTCCACTTAGGGCTTCTTAGATCTGGTTATGACTTATGGAGCTCATTGATTTGAAGTTTCAGATCTTTGAAAGCACTATTTGTTGTAATAACTAAACACAGGCTTTAAAAAAACAGTGAGAAAGCGGCTGTGATAGAAATAGTGTTGCTGTTTTAAGTATTCATGTTAAATTGATGCATTCTCTATGGAGCATGATATGGAAAAATAGCAGTAATTGTGTAAGTTAGAATTTATACCAATCAGTGTTGAACCTTAAAACAACGCAAAACCTTCACAAATCTGAGAAATAAGTACTCAGATAAATTTTATCTTTGCAAGCATGTTTTTAAATTTTTTAGAGGTTAGGGAGATGGCTCAATGGAATAAGCGCTTCCCTGGCAAGCACAAGGGCCTGAGTTCAATCCCCAGTTCCACCAAAAAATAAATAAATAAAAATTAAAATAAAATAAAATTTTTAGAGACAAAAAACAATAAAAATGACATAGCATTTCAAAACAAAATGGTAGGAATTTAACAATGGTCATTATGTTGCATATTGTTGTCTTCAAGTTGCTCAGATTACCAGGCATAGTCGTGTAAAATTGATCAAACAATGTAAGCACTAACTCTTTCAATTAACTAACAGAAATTAGTAGCACAATTATGTTAGCTATCTTGTGTATATACAGATTGTTATTATAAGAATTGTGGGCATGTTTATCTTAACAATTATTTCCTGTATCTTAAAAAAGTATTCTCCCCATTTTAAATGTTTTATATTAAAAATTTCTTTAATGTACACTTGTTATGTACATATATATTATATACAAATATATATTATCAATATTACCTTTCTTTTTGTTTTAGGTATAAGAGCATGCTTATATTAGATAATCACATAAATTGTGATATTATTTTTATGCAATATCTTTTTTTTTAATTTATTTTTTTATTACAGTGTCTCGCTACACATCACGGACTCTTTTTGCACGGAGGGGGGGTCAGCTCAGCCCGCCCTGGGGGAGGGGCTGGCACGGCATGTGGTGCTGGGGATTGAACCACCGTCCCTGAGAGCTTGCCTAAGCTTTCCAAAACAGGCGCTTTAGACTGCTGAGCTACCTTGCCAGCCCTGCAATATCTTTTTGTTTGTTTATGTGGTTCAAATATAATCTTTCCTTTAAAAAAGTCTCAGGTTGATCCTTTTTTATGCCTGAAAAGTTCTCCATTGCATTAAAAACACATATTTTTTTTAATCTGGTCCTCAGCTGATGGGCATTTGGGTTGTTTCCAAGATCTGGCCATCACAAATTGTTCTGTTATAAACATGGGCACACACATATCACTGTGGTGCAGTGCTTTTAATTCTTCTGCGAAGATACCAAGAAGGAGAATAGCTGGGTCAAAATGGACCTCCAGTCCTAGATTTTTGAGGAATCTGTACACTGATTTCCACAGTGGTTGCACTGTTTTACGCTCCCACCAATGATGCGGAAGCCTTCTTTTATCCCACAGCTGCTCCAGCATTTGTTATTGGTGTATTTCTTGATAAATGCCATTCTTTCGGGGGGAGACGGAATCTGTGTTGTTTCAATTTGTATTGCTTGAATGATCAGTGATGTTGAACTTTTTTTCATGTATTTATTTGCTGTTTGTATTTCTTCTTTCTAAATAGGTACTAACTGTTCTTTCAATGAACTAATAGGAATGAACTACTACCAGGGATCAAACTCAGGACCTTGCACATGCCAGGCAGGCTCTTAGGCTGCTGAACTGTCTCCCGGCCTTGCTGCTTGTATTTCTTCATCTAAGAAATCTGTATTTATCTCAGTTGTCCATTGTTGGATTGGGTCTTTAAATTTGGGAGGTGTGAGGGTTTTTTAAAAATATATTATCCGTAATAATCCTTTGTCTGAGGCAAGGTGGCAAACATTTTTTCCCACATTGTGGGTTGTCTCTTCACTGTTGGTGGTTTCTCTTGCTGTGCAAAAGCTTCTCAATGAGATAGGATCCTGAGCCAGGGAGATGGCTCAGTAGAATAAGCACTTCCCTGGCAAGTGTAAGGGCCTGAGTTCAATCCCTAGTTCCAAAGGAAAAAAAAAAAAAGATAGGATCCTAATTGTTGCTTCTTTGTGATAGTTTCATTCATAAAATCTTTTTGCTACACCAGTGTCTTCAAGACATTCACCTAGTCTATCTTCCAGAAGATTTAATGTTTTTGTTTCAATATTTAGATCTTTGATATATTTCAAATTCAGTTTAGCAGATGGTGAAAAATACTGGTCAAATTCTAGTTTGCAGCATGTACAGAGCCAGTTTTTCAACCATCATTTATTAAAGAGGCTATTCTTCTTCCAGTGAATATGTTTGTCACCTTTGACAAAGATAAGGTGACTGAGTGTGTCTGGAGTTGTTTCTATATCTTCTAATCTGTTCTATTGATCTTTGGGTCTGTTTCCCCCCCCCAATGCCATGCCGTTTTTATCAATAATAGTTTTATAATATAATTCCAAGTCAGGGAATGTGATGCCCCCTGCTTTGCCTTTGTTGCCTAGACTTGGTTTTGGAATTCCTAGTTTCTTTAGGTTTCTGAGTTCAATTCCCAGTTCCACCAAAAAAAAAAAAAAGAAGTTTCTTCCGGTTTCAAATGAATTTTACAATTATTTACTCTCATTCTGTGAGATATGCTGTTGGAATTTTTATTGCAATTGCATTAAATCTGCATAACAGTTTAGATTATATAGCCATTATTCACTACCTTGGTTCTTCTACCCAAGAGCAAGGGCTATCTTTCCATTTTCTAAAATCTTCTTCAATCTCCTTTTACAGAGTACTGCACTTTTCAAAGTAAGGTTCTTTCACATTCTTCGTTAGATTGATTCCTAAGTATTTCATTTTTCTGAATGTTACTGTGAAAGGTATTGTTTCCTTAACTTCTTGTTCAGTGAGTTTGTTACTCTTACAGGAAGGCTATTGATTTTTGAGTGTTGACTTCGTATCCAGCTACACTACTGAATTTGCTTATTAAATGTACTGGTGAGCCGGGCGTGGTGGCGCAGGCCTGTAATCCCAGCACTAGGGAGGCTGAGGCAGGAGGATTGTTGTGAGTTCGAGACCAGCCTGAGCTACAAAGTGAGCTTAAGGCCAGCCTGAACTGCACAGTGAGACCCTGCCTCAAAAAGACAATAAATAAATAAATAAATAAATAAATAAATAAATAAATAAATAAATAAATGTACTGGTGTTTTAGAGGAGCTTTTGGGGTCTTATAAGTAGATTATCACATCATCTGATAATAATGGTAATTTATTATCCTTATTCCTTTCCTATCATTATTCCTTTTATTTCTCTCTTATCTAATTGCTTTTTTTTTTTTTTTTTTTTTTTTTTTTTTTTTTTTTTTTTTTTTTTTTTTTTTTTTTTTTTTTTTTTTTTTTTTTTTTTTTGTATTTTAGGGAATTGTCTACAGGGTGTACAGGGTCTCACTATGTAGATTGGACTCGTGGTGATCTGCCTGTTTATAGCCTCCCAAGAGCTGGATTACAGGCGTGCACCACCACTCCCAGTCTTCCAATTGCTCTTGCTAAAGTAATGAGTATAACCAAATGACATCCTTCTCTTGTCCCTGATTTTAGAGTGAAAGCTTTCAGTTTTGGCCCATTTAGAATGATGTTGGCTGTTGGTTTACCATAGATGGCTTTTATCAAATTGAGGTGAAGACTATTAAAATTTTCTGTAAGGGTTTTATTGTGAATGGATGGTAGACTTTGTCAAACGTTTTTTCTGTCTATTAGATGATCAGTTTTTTTTTTTTCGTTTGCTCTCTTAATATGCTGTATTACATATGTGGATTGATGTATATTGAACAACCCTTGGATTCCTGGGATGAATAACACTTGGTTATTCTGTAATGTCTTCTTGATTATTATTTTTTTTTTTTTTCTGCAGAACAAGGGATTGAACTCAGGCCCTTGCACTTGCCAGGGAAGTGCTTATTCCACTGAGCCATCTTCCTGGCCCCTTCTTCTTGATTATTTCATGCTTTGTTTTCCAGTATCTTATAAAGGATTTTTTCATCTATGCTCATTAGGAAGATTGGCTTGTAGTTCTCTTTCTTAGTTGGGTCCTTGAGGGGCTGGAGATGGCTCAGTGGAATAAGCGCTTCCCTGGCAAGCACAAGGACCTGAGTTCAATCCCCGGTTCCGCAAGACTGTCTCTAAGGAAAGAAAAAGGGAGAGGAAAGAAAAGCAAAATGAAACAAAGAATTATAATAAGGTCTGTTTTTAGTTGGGTCTTTACCTAGTTTTGGTATCAGGGTAATGCTTGCTTCTAGAAATGGAACATGGGAGAATTGCTTCCCTTTCTATTTGGTTAAATGGCTTAAGAAGTAGTGGGAGTATTTCTTCTCTAATTTTCTTGTGCAGTTTATCAGTGAATCCATCAGGGCCTGTTTTTTGTTTGTAGGTTTTTAATTATATCTTTAATTTCATTGATATTGGTTTATTTAAGAATTTTGTATCTTCTTAACTCACATATGGTAATCTGTATATATCTAAAAATCTATTCACTTCTTCTATATTTTTCACCTTATTACAATACAAATTCTCGAGCTTGTCTGCAAAGCTCAAGGGCCTGAGTTCAATCCCCAGCTCTGCAAAAAAAAAGAAAAAGAAAAAAAAGAATACAAATTCTCAGAGTAGGTATAGATTTCTTCAGAGTCTGTTGCAGTTTCAGCCTTTCTGTTCCTAATTGCATGGATTTGAGGCTTTCCTTTTATGATCAGGTTGGCTAAGGGTTTGTCGATTTTATTTAATTCTTCAAAGAACTAAATCTTTGATTCATTGGTTCTTTGTATTTTTTTTTAGTCTTCAATGCATCAATTTTTTTTTTTTTTTTTTTTTTTTTTTTTTTTTTTTTTTTTTTTTTTTTTTTTTTTTTTTTTTTTTTTTTTTTTTTTTTTTTTTTTTTTTTTTTTTTTTTTTTTTGCTGTACCACGTATTGAACTCAGGACCCTGCACTTGCCAGGCAAGCACTTATTCTACTGAACTATCTTCCCAGCTCTGCATTAATTTTTTCGCTTGTATCTTTATAGTTTTCCTCCCTTTTAGCTTAGCCTGCTCTTCTTTTTTTTGGGGGGGGGGCATCTGGGGATTGAACTCAGGATCTTGCACTTGCCAGGGAAGCGCTTATTCCACTGAGCCATCTTCCCGGCCCCTAGCCTACTTTTCTTTTTTCTAGAAATTTAAGCTTCATCATTACATTATTTGTACTAGCTTTGTTTACCTGATATGGGTACTCAATGCTATAAATTTTCCTCTTTGGATTACTTTCTTTCTCTCCCATAAATTATTATCATTGTCACTTAACTGTAGAAATTGTCTAATTTCTTCTTTAATTTCATCTGTGACCCATTGATTATGCAGGGAGGTGTTACTTTATTTTCATGTGTTTATGAAGTTCTTGTGGCTTCTTTTGTTATAGATTTTCAATTTCATTCCACTAAGGTCTGTATCTATAGGATAATTTCAATTCATTTCCATTTATTTAAGCATGTTCTATGAACTACCATGCGATCTATTTTAGGGACTGTCTCATGTGAAGCTAAGAATGTTTATTGTGATGTTATGGGATGGGATACTCTGTAGACATCTACTAAGTCCATTAGTTCAAAAGTTTGGTTGAGTTCTAATATTTCATTGGAGATTTTTGGACTAGTTGAGCTTAGAATGATTGTAGGATATTGAGATACACCAATACAATTGTAGTATGGCTTAAGGATGACTTGATTTTTCATGGCCATTAATAGTCTTTTTTAATGTATTTAGAACAGGGTCTACAGGGTCTTACTACACAGACTGGACTTGTAGTGATCCTCCTGTTTTCAGCCTCCCAGGCACTGGGATTACAGGCACATACCATCACACCTGGTCTCAATTGCCTTCTCAGTGCACCCCAGAGGCAGTTCTGGCACGGCACACTGGGGATCAAACCACAGCCCCTGCATTCTGCCTAAGCAGCAGCTTTAGTCTGCTGACCTATCTGGCTGGCCCTAATATTTATTTTGCGTAACTGGCTGCACTGGTATTTCTTGCATATATATTTATGATTATTGTCTCTTCTTGGGTTGTTCCCTTTACAAAGATGTGATGACTGTTTTGCCTCTCTTAATCCGTCTTGGGTTGAAATTCAATTTGTCTGTAAATAAAGTAGTTACTCCTGATTTTCTCTGGGTTCCTGTCACATGGAATATGTTTTTCCTTTCCTTACCTTTCAGTCTATAAATTTCTGTTTTAAATTTAATCTGATTCTTGTATGCAGAATATTGTTGGATCATGCTTCTTGCTCCATTCTGCCAGTCTATGTCTTTTGATTGGTGAAATGAGAGAAAGAAAAACTGGAATTGCACATTTGTCTCTGCTGTTATTTGTAGACAATGTGTGGAGACAAGGTCCAGATCCATTCTGATTTATCCCAGCAAACTAGCAGTAGCTTCTTGGTGGGGTAGTACATAATCTCAGTGAGTCCGCACCTTCTGGCTGAGACTAGCCTCACTTCATTTGCAGCCATCAGCACACCTTCTATGGGGCTGAGAGCAACTGGGAGCAACTTAGAGGTCTGAGCTTAGGGCCCCTTTTCCAAGATGGCTCCTGGCTGATGGCTCTCTCCTCTGGTATGCTGAGCCCTCAGCACTCACTGCCAGCTACTGCCATCCTTCATGTGTACTGCTCCCCTCCACTGCTGCCTCTCTCCATGGAGGCCTCTGGGGTCCCCAGAAGTCACCATATGTCTGCAGTGGAATTACTCCTCTCTGCAATGAATCTTGTCTCAGGGAGAAGGTGCTGTGGGTACCCCCTTCTTCTTCATAGAAGTTTCTCTCTTCAGTCACTCTGTGAGATTCACTTCAAGCTTCAGATGCCTCCTTGGTGCAGGTTACCTACTCCCCTCTTTCTTGTCTCCCTAGCGTTGCTATTCAGTTGACTCTCAGAGAGGCCCTTTCTCCACTGCTCAGCACCAGGCCACTACCAAGCCTGCCCCACGCTCCCTACCCCCCTGCTCCACTCCCCCAAGGTTCGGGTTCCATCTTTTGCTCTGTTCACAAACTAACTCTGGTAGTCTGTCGGTTTTTTGTTCAATGTTTCACTCTTAGGCATTTGTCATTGCTGCTGCCATCAGCGCCAGATGTTCATCCTCATTGCCTCCTGTTCTGCCCTGTTCCCTCCCCAAGTTGGAGTGGGGGTGCCCAGGCTGGGTGCAGAGCAACCTGTCCCAGGGAAGGTGGGGCACTGCCCCTTGGATGCTGCTGCACAGTGAGGAGGGATCATGTCGACTATGGAAGAGTGTAGGGGCCACTAGCTCCCCCTGTTCTGTTGGGGAGGTGGCCATTATTTGTCCCAGCCTGGGGCTCCCCCTCTGTTTTCCTATTTGCAGTTACTTGAACAGAAAAATATCTTTTTCTGGAAAAAAAAATGCTTAACACACACCTACCATATGATTCTTCTGTCTACTCTTCAGTATTTACTCAAGAGAAATGAAAACTTATTACACACAAAGACTTAACACATGAATGGGTAAATAACTTGGGGTATGAATATTTTTCAGCAAGACAAAGAAAAAACTATTGGCAAATATAGCAATGTAGATGAATCTCAAAATAATTATGTTAATTAAAAACAAAGCCAGAGGTAAGGGTATATAATATGATTAACTTACACAAAACTAAAAAAATGTGGAAAGAAAATTGGTAGTTTTCTGGAAGTGATAATAGAAGTGGGAGGACAGGATGAATTACAAAGACATACAAGCAAATATTGGAAGTAATGGGCATATTCACTTTTCAAATTGTTGTAAGTTACATGGCCATATACATATGCCAAAGTTCATCAAATTTTACATTTTCTTTTTTTGGCAAAACCATGGATTGAACTCAGGCCCTTGCACTTGCCAGGGAAGCACTTATTCCACTGAGCCATTTCCCTGGCCTATAAATTTTACATTTTCAATTTGTTCATTATTGAGTTTCAATTACAGCTCCATGAATATGTTAAAGTTGTTATTTATTGTTACATATAGAAGAGATTAAGAATAAAATTATATAGAAAACATTCAATTGCACTTAGTAGACAATTAGTCAAAGAATTTAACCAAGATAACTGAATGCTATAGTTTAGATCTAGAATGCTCCCCTCTCCCAAGCCTTGCATGTTCATAGGTGGGCCTTTTACAAGGTGATTAGATCATGGGACACTGTACCTATTGCTGGATTCATTGACTGAGGACATCAGTGTAGTCCTCCACTAATAAGATGAGTAACTGAGAGTATTGGATGGTTGCCTGGTTAAAAAAAAATAGTCTGCTCACTAGAAGCATGACTTGAAAGGGTGTATCTACATTCTGGCTCCTGCCTTTGCTCCCTGTTTCCTGGACACCATGATGTGAACAGTTCTCCTCTGCTGTGCCTCTTGGCTACACCATTCCTGCCATGGACTGAACACATGAGCTGAAATAAATCTCACCTTTTAGTTGCAGGTGTTGGACATTTTGTCCCAGTGATAAAAAAGAGGCTAACACACTGAGTTTGTACTTATGATACTGTCGCAGTGATTAGAGTCACACCGAATTGTGAATCAAATGTTTGTGTGTTGAAGGAAGAAGTCACTATGTCCAGATCTGGGGATACAATTCAGTGATAGAACACTTGTCTAGCATTTCTGAGGCCCTTGGTCATTACTCCTACTGAAAACAAAAGGTCAGGGGCTGGGGAGATAGCTCAGTAGAATAAGCATTTGCCTGGCAAGTGCAAGGCCCTGAGTTCAGTTCCTAGTACTGTAAAAAAAAAAAAGAAAGAAAGAAAGGTCAGTATGTACCAAGAGTCAGAAAGTGTATCAGAATGGTCAAAATGTTAGAAAAAGGGTAGACCAAAATCAATTGAAATGATTGAAGGAATGCTCAACTATATCCTCCTGATGAGTTTATAATATAGTTGAAGAACTAAAATTTGCATACATTTATAGTAATATTATCTGTAGACTCTGTAGTTCCATCTAAAATTTTATTGGGAAAGATTTATATCTGGTAATCTAAACAACTAATTTAAAGATAACATTATGTAATACAACAACCATTGTTAAATTCCTATTACTTTGTTTAATGAAATTTGTAGTGCTTCTATTGCTTTTTTTTTTTTAACCATTCTGTACTCTTTAAGTAAAATAAAATTAAAATTTCCTGAGAATTCGGAGAAGTAAAAGAAATAAAGAAATCTTTATGGAGGGGTTGGAACTGCATCTGACTTTAAAGGACCATGGGGCTGACAGACAGGAAAGGACATTATACCTTAGAAGGGAACAGAGACAGAAATAAGCATATGGTGTTTTAGGGACAGTAAGCAGCATGACCTGGCCACAGCAAGAAGGGCATGGGTAGGGTGGACCTGGATTATGGAAGGCCATGAGGTTGAAAAGAGGAGAAATAACCAGACTCAGTGGCTAAATTCTCAAGGAGAATCTGGTGCCATTATGCTAGAAGGATTTAAGCAGAAGGAAAGTGCATTAGGAGACATTAATTACCGGGCGTGGTGGTGCATGCCTGTAATCCCAGCACTCGGGAGGCTGAGGCACGAGGATTGTTATGAGTTCGAGACCAGCCTGAGCTACAAAGTGAGCTTAAGGCCAGCCTGAACTGCATAGTGAGACCCTGTC
>PVKA01017734.1:0-45166 GCA_004027165.1 Ctenomys sociabilis | reverse complement strand
AACCTGTCCCACCACCAATAGTGCTGATCTTGCCTCTCATAGAATTATGTAGAAGCACCGCGTTATCTAACCCAACTGTACTGTCTATACACACACAGGATGATTTTTTCTTTCTACAACCCTTCCTTTGTCTATACCTGTCAAAAGTGGGCACTCCGTTGACATTCAACTACCTTAGGTGCTTGAACTCGACACCACAGTCCAACACAGTCCCGCATTCTGCAACCATAGGGAGTTATTCAAAGAAATTGTCGACCCTATCCATTTACAGCTCAGCTTGCCTTCATGGGTGTCTGAGGTGACAATTGTCCATTGTTGCTTCAAAGTGGCAGTTGCCATCTTGCTTTTCCCAATTTCTGAGAACATGTGCATAGAAAGAGTTCAAGTGAAAGGATTTATCGGACTTAATCCCCCTCAGCTCCCTGCTGCAGAACTATTCTGAAATTATTCTGTGCAGCCCCACCTTGGGCCCACTGGACATTACTACTTTTTAGAACATTCTTTTCCCATCCTTGAAATGATGGCACACAATGATGCACCCAAGCACAGATTCTGCAGTACACAGGCTGGCACCAAGATTGCTTCATTTGCACCCAAGCACTAAAGCTAGAAATTGCCTTTCTAAAAGGTAAGAGCCTGCACAGGTTCACATTTGCAGGCTGCTCTTTTGGTGTTATTATTATTTTAAAGATCTTCAGAAAGCATTGTTCTTTTCTGAAGGCTAATTGTTCTAATACAATTTTCTGACCAGAAAAATTCTCCTGTTAGAGAACAATTTATACATGAATACTCCACGCGAAGGCTTTGTTTCAGAAAAGAGGATAATCTGTGCCCTCTTCTGCATTCCAAGTCGAGTTTTATTAAACCATAAAACAACGTCACAGAGTAAGATACTGAGTAGACTGACTATTTGGAAATTTTTGCCGTCATACTTTTATCATGAATTGCGATCCCTTAAAACTTCTAATCACTAACTGTAGGAAAAATGGCACATTAAGTTGCCTGTCCCCTGAAGCCAATGAAGAAGATGCCTTATTTATTCTTTCCTGAAAGAGCACCAACAATGGTGTTTCTCTTTGTAAGGATTCCAAACTCAAGATCTAACTCCCTGTAGTTAGCAGAACAAAATTCAGCATTGGTAAATTGCTGTGACTTTCAGATGTGGGCTGAAATTTTTCACCCAGAGCTTTACACTTATATTAAAATGGTGACAGTTATCTACTTAGGCACATGGTACAAAACAAGGAGACAGTCTCTCTTTTCTTACATTGGGTGCCAGAAGCAGTAGCCAAAACCACAATGGCTTTATTTTAGGCTATCGCTGAGCTTGGAGAAAGATCTCTGGAAACTTGTTTTGAATAGGAAAACTGGAATCAGAGCACAGATTTCCCTGGTCCACAATCTAAAGGAGATAGTAAGTTTTATATTCACATATGGACAGCGAACTGTCCACTGAGATTAGAGAGATATTTAAGGTATTTTGTTTAAGTATAACAGGGAGTGAGGTGTGATTGAAGTTTAACATTCTGCTTTTAAAAGTAAATTCTTTTTATTTACAACCTTTTTTTTTTTTTTTTTTTTTTTTTGTGGAACACACATAGAGATATCTTTTAAATTCCAGGAGCCCCTGCCAGTCACTAGTATCAAAATAAGGTACTTCCGTTCTCCTGCAAGGGCAGGTAATAGATATGGCACAAGAAGTTGCATAGGGGCTAAAGAGATGGAGCCTAAGTAAGTGTTGTAGGCACCTGGCTTACACAGCAGTATTATAGATAGCCAAACTGGGTCAGGCCCTCAAGGAGCCAGTACGGAAGGCAAGAATCCTTGTGACTGTGGGAGAGATGGGCATTCCTGCTGTGGGCCAGACATCAAGACAAAGACCAGACAAATGCACTCAAATACCTCCCTTTGAAAGGACCTCAGGGATTGATATTCTAAATAGTTATCCACACTTTGAAAGTTCCAGCAAGAGAAAAGCCACTCGTGTATATTCATGCCCACTTGCTTCCCCATTTCATTCCAATTTAATAAATTTTGCCTGAGCAATTATGCTTGTAGCTCTTTTACATTTATTTTATTTTATTGAAGAACAAATAGCAATGAGACAGTTTCAAATCAAATTAGTATGACAGATTCAACAATTAATACATCGCACATTGTTTCTGTAGTGGCTTTTTGTTGTACAAGGTTATACACATCATACTCTATCTACAAACTATTAGAGCAGATGCCTCTATTCAATGAATTAAGATACTATAGCTGTATACCTATCTTTTCTTCCAAAGCTGCGTTATAGTACAGTTTCAATAGTTAATACTTTTCACATTGTTATCTTCTTAGTGGTTATCCATAGTACAAGAAGACACAATTTTTTTTTTTTTCAGAACCAGGGTTTGAACTCAGGCCTTTGTGCTTATCAGTGAAGGGCTTATTTCACTGAGCCATCTCCATGGGGCCCTATGCTTGTAATCTTACTGAATGACCATAGTTTTATCCCAGCTCATGTTCACCTCTGGAGTTCCCATTTTCTACCATGAGCCCACCTTACCGCATGGATTTGTTCTATAAAAATCCCTGTTAAAGGCAGGGCTCTTGACAACCCAATCTGGTCCCTTTCTTTCCTTCTCTCAGACAGCTTGCTTATTTAAAAATATTTTCTAAAGAAAGTTCGAAATACTATAATAGTAAAACATGAACAAATACTCTCATTTTGCTGAATTCAATGATGCAGAATTTCACTAAACAAAATAATACAAGCTTAATGGTATTTGTTGAATTGCAGTGTTGTCTTCAAATTAATTCTTCAATTTCAATTTTTTAATATTTTTTAATTTTTTCTTCATATTCTGTAGGGACTTAAACTTTAACATATCAATACTTGAAGGAAAATACCTGTTCCATGTTATATCTGAGATGTTTGATATTCAGACAGATATTAAGGTTAAACTGAACCACCTATATTATAGGGTAATAATAATAAACTCCTCTTCTGGAGGCTTAACAACCTAAATTTAGTAACTAAAAATTGGAGAAAAATAAGGGCTGCAAGGACAGCCAACATTTTGGCCTTAGCCTTTCAAGATCAGTGAGGACTCAGGACATAGGACCTATACTGTAACATCATATAACTCAGTTGTTTCCCAAATTTTCTGATCAAGGTGATTATGGGGCCACAGAGGAAAGTGATAGATGATGTAGAATGTGCCTAAGGAGAACCACATGGAGAGAAAACATTCTTTCAGGCTTTCACAGAAAGTAAATTGGGCAAGCAATAGCCATGACCCATTCACATGGCTGACAGTAACAAAGGATCTACAAATCCTGAGGGGATTTGACTGACCTTGTCAGGTGCAAAAGTTACATTTCTTGTTATGTAAGTCTTGCTTTATCTTGGTATTAATCACCCAGGAGAAAAATATAAAAACGAAGTATAAAAAATAAAGACATGTTAATATGCTGAGCTATAAAAGGCTCAATTCATCAACTTCTGACATTGCCAGTCCTATGGAAAATCCACTACTATTATGGACTACTGAACTATGTTGGAATATTTTGCTGAATTCATGTACCTACAATATTTAAATTATAATAGAATACCCTGCTCTGACAAAACTAAACAATAAACAGGGATACAAATGAAGGATCACTTTTTATCTGTATATATAAAATAGGGTGGACATACAGCTACTTCTTCTTAATTCAATGAATAGAAAGATTTATTTTAATAGTGTTTGTGAACGGAATATCATGTCTGAGTCTTGTACTATGAATAACCACTAAGAAGAAAATAATATGCAATGTCTCAGTTATTGAAACTGACCTACTAATTGGTTTTGAAACAATCTCATTGCCATTTGTTTCTCAATAAAATTTTTAAAAAATAAAATAAAGTAAAAAATTTAAAGTTAGCTCTTCGTATTACTAGTATATGCATGAAAAATGGAAGAAGAAAGAAGACAGAAAAAATATATAAGAAATTAGGAAGAGAGAAAAATGAAAACGGATAAAAAAGACTTAAGCATTAACTGTTCTTTTCCAGAGATCAGCAGAAATCTACTGTATGATGATTCAAATAATCCCACTTGCATAAATAGATATAACTCTTTATATATCTGTTTTCCCCACTTCCTCTTCATCTCAGTAATTCTTTTTTTTACACAAGTTCATTCACTTTTGTGTTATACATTGTACTCTTCAATTTTTATTTTCTCTTTCAGGGTCTTACACTAAGGGGACAATATGTTCTTTGCATATGCAGGTCTGATTTATTTCAAGTATGGTGAACTACTTTCATCTACTACCTACAAAAACCTCTGATACATCATTTTATAGCTAAATAATACTCTATTGTGTAAAAAAATATCACTTTTTCTTTATCCATTTTCAGGTGATGGGTATTTGGGTTGCTTAAAAAATTTAGCTATGACAAATTGCACTGCTATAAACATGGGTGCAAATACATCACTGTGGTATGATGTTTTTACTTCTGGAAAAATACCTAGGACGGGAAAGGAAGTGATGGTTTGAATGGGGCTTCCAAACATAGCTGTTTTTGAGGAATTCCCACACTGATTTCCATGGTGGATGTACCAATCTGTACTGTCACCAACAGTGGAGAAGGATGCCTTTTTTCACACTGTTCCTCCAGCATTTGTTATTGGTTGACTTCTTGATGATAGTCACTCTCTCTGATGTGGGGTGTAATTTCAGTTGTGTTTTGATTTGCATCTCTTGAATGACCAGTGTTGAATAATTTTTCATATATTTACTAGCCATTTCTATTTTTTCATCTGAGCAGTGTATATTCATCTCATATGCCCATTTTTGGATTGAGTCTTTGAATTTGGGGGCCCTGATTTTTTAAAATTATTTTTATGTTCTACATAGAAGGACTTTGTCAATGGCACAGATAGTTATAACTTTTTCCCAGTTTGTGGGCTTTCTTTTTTATACTATTGCTGATTTCTTTTGAAGTGAAGAAAATTTTCAAACAAATGGATCCCAGTTGTTGATTCTTTGAAGTATTTCCTGTGCAATTTTGTTTTGTTTATGAACTCTCTACTTATCATACTCCCAAATTTTTTATACAGATTCAATGCAGTCCCGATTAAAATACCACTACTATACCTCACAGAACTAGAGAAAACATTCCTAAAATTCATCTGGAACCAGAAGAGACCCAGAGTATCAAAAACATCCTGGAAAGGTGCCATAATTCTTAATTTGAAACTATACTGTAAAGCTATTGTGATAAAACCAGGATGGTACTGTCATGGAGACAGACCTACGTTCAACAGAACAGATTAGAAGATACAGATATTACTACAAACACACTCAGCCACCTCATCTTTGACAAAAGGGAAGAACATGTTCACTGGAAGAAACATAGCTTCTTTAATAAATGCTGCCTGAAAAACTGTCTTTCCACATGCCAATGGCAAAACTTAGACCCATATTTATCAGCATGTGCTCAACTATAGTCAACATGGATCAAAGGTTTAAACATTAAAACAGGAACACTACATCTCATGGGGAAAAATGTAGATAGAAATCTTAAAGATGTAAGGATATGTAGAGTTGAGACAGAAACTTTCTTTCCATCAATAAATGTCTACTGCTCTCAGCCTCTGTTGTTCCTAAAATTCATTCTTCAAATTTAGAGAACACTAATTCATCACAGATATCTTCCAGGTTCGAAGTCTCTTTCCCGTGTGTCAGTATCATTAACTCTTTGGAGGGGAAGCATCAGTACCATTTTTGTACACCAAGAATTAATGCACTGAGAAGGAAATTAGGGAAACCATGTCTTTCACAAGAACATCCAAGCAAATGAGATATTTAAGAATCAATCTCACGAAGGATGTAAAAGATTTATACAGTAAAATTTATGCTACTCTGAGAAAAGTGATTGAAGATGATTTGAGAAAGGGGAAAATATTCTAAGCTCCTAGACTAGAAGAATCAACATTGTGAAAATGGCCATACAGTTTCAATGAAATACCGATTATAATATAATTAGTATAACTCACAGAGCTTGAGAAAACTTGCCTAAGAGACACAGAATATTAAAAGCTATCCTAGGAAACAAAGGAAAGGCAGGAGGAGTCACAATCCCTGACCAGAAATTACACTAAAAAGCTAATGTCTGTCCGAATAGCTCAGCAGATTATAGCACTTGCTTAGGTAGACACATGGACTAGGGGTTTGATTCCCCAGCCTGCTGTTCTGACCCCACTCCAGAGGTACACTGAGACAGTGATTGAGGCTGGGTATGCTGGTGCACGCGTGTAATCCTAGCACTTGTGAGGCTGTAAACAGGCGGATCACTAGGAGTGCAATCTATGTAGTGACATTCTGTAGACCCTGTAGACCCTGTACTAAAAAAAAATATTGTGATACAATCAGCATGGTACTGGCATAGAGATATGCCTGAGGATCATTGGAATAGATTACAAGATGCACACACAACTGCAAACACACTCAGCTTCCTTGTCTTTGAAAAAGTCATCAAATAGGCTCACTGCAAGAAAGATAGCCTTTTAAATAAACTGTGCTGGAAAAACTGGCCTTCTACATGCCAAAGGCTAGAACTAGACCCATACCGATCAGCATGCCTCAAGCTACAGTCAAAATGGAACAAATATTTAAAAAAAAAAAACTGCATGGGAAATACTTCAAAGAATCAACAACTTTGATCTCATCTGTTTGAAAAGTTTCTGCACTTCAAAGTGAATCTCCAGTAGAGTAAAAGATGACCTGAAAACTGGGAAAAATTGTCCTTCTGAAGAATACCTTCTACCTAGAATATAAAATGAATTAAAAAAAACAGGCCCCCTAAATTCAAACACCCAGTCTAAAACTGGGCATCCAAAATGAATGTACACTTCTCAGAGGAAAAAATACAAATGGTAAATAGATATATTAAAAAATGTTGAACATCATTTGTCATTTGATAATTGCAAATTGAAACAACACTGAGATTCCATCTCACCCTAGAGAAAATGGCTAGCATCAGTAAATCAGCCAATAACAAATGTTGGAGAAGCTGCAGAAAAAGGCATCCTTCTGGTGGTAGTACAGACTGGTACAACCACTATGGAAATCAGAGTGGACATCCCTTAAAGTGCTAGGAATGGAAATCCCATTCAAGTCAGATATTCCTCTCCTGGAAATTTTTCCAGAAGAACTGAAAACCTCATAACACAGTGATATATGTACACCCATATTTACAGTGGCACAATTTGTCATAGCTGAATCCTGGAAATAACCTAGATGTCAAAAAACCTGAAGAATGGATAAAGAAGATGTGGTATTTTTACCCAGTGGAGTATTATTCAGCTATAAAATAGCATAAACTTGAGTCTTCTGTCAGTAAATGGATGAAAGTAGACACCATACTCTTAAGTGAAATAAATCAAACCCTCATGTGCAAAGATTGTATTGTCTCCTCAGTGTGAGAACTTGAAAGAGAAAAATAGAATCTTAAGGGCACAATAGATACTGGGGAAAGAGAATGAACTTATTAAAAAGGAATGAGTTACTGAGTTGAGGGGAAGGATAAGATAGGGAGTGGGGGAAAGAGATTTATTTAGGTATTCAAGCAGGATGGTTTGGACAACTGTACTGTGCATTTCTCTTAGTCTATGGAGAGAAGTAATGTTTTAATATTTTTCTTCTCCTTTTTTTAATTGTTTGTACTTTTTCTCTTCTTAATTTCCTATATATTTCTTTCCTTTTTTTCTTTCTTCTTCCTATTGACATGTATGCATCTGGTAATATGAATATGTGGTTGGAAGACAGGACTATGTACTGCAACAAATACTGTGAAACTCATATTACTTAATTAAGTGAAATTCTGCATCACTCGCAATTTTTTCTATTTTAATTATAAGCTGTACTTTCTTTTTAAAAATAAGATAAAATTGAATTCTGGTGAGATGTTGATTATTCCAAGTGAGTTTGTAAATTAGCAGTCTGTAAATATAAATATACTGCACACAAATGCAGCACTGTAGTTGAGATGGTTTTATCCTACCAGTGTGAAGTGTAATAATTCAGAAGCCCATATATTTCTACTCAATTGGAAAAAATAAGTCATTGCACAGCAATGATGGGGACTCAATAGGGTGAGAATTTATAAATAGGCCATGTAAGAAGATGATCCATTTGGTAATAAAATGTTATATTTTGCATCTATTTGTCCCCCCCAAAGTTTCATGCAGTCAGGGGTGGGTTTCTAGAGTTTATGGTTAATTCATTTTCAGCGATCCAATATTGGGATCATGGGTGTGAGTATCTTTGGGACCATAGATGTGAGTGCTAAATCACCCTGGGGCAGACAGTCTGGATGCAATACGAGGAAGGGAGAGGCTTGTTCTGTACCTCTGCTGCTGCTACTTCTGCTCCTGACTTTTTTTTTTTTTTTTTTTTTTTTTTTGGTAGAATGGGAATTTGAATTCAGGCCCTTGTGCTTCCCAGAGAAGTGCTTATTCCACTGAGCAATCTCCCCGGCCCAATGCTCCAGACTTTTTTCTTCTCCTTTTTTCAATTGTTTGTACTTTTTCTCTTCTTAATTTTGCTGTTTTCTGCTGCCATTAACTGCTTCCCTCTGCACGTACTACTCTGCCTTAGAGCCAGCCAATTCTGCATTGAAACCTCCACAAACTGTGAGCTAAATATCTTAGTTTCATTTCTCTCATTGCTGGGACAAAATACCTGGCACCCAAAATTAAAGAAGGAAATGTTTCTTTAGTTCGCAGTTAGTGGAGGTTTCAGTCCAAGGCAGACTGGCACATGGCAGAAGGTAGCCAATCATGGCAGTGGAAAACACTGAAGAGCAAAGGGGGAGCAGCAGCCATGGATGTTATCAAGCCTCTCTCCCTCCATTTTATTTGTCTGCAGATTATCTGCCCCAGGGCATGAGTAGCACTCACACCCATAATCCCATATTGAGTTGGATCATGAATTAATCACAAACTTCAGAAGCCACCCCATGATCAAATGAAGCATTGGGGGGGAGGGGGAAGACAAGTACACACAAACTATAACTCTAAATAAACCTTTCCTTCCTTAATTTTGGATATTGGCTATAATGTCTCAGCAACAAGAGAAAAATAATCAAAACCAAGCCATCATTATATCTCCTGTTTCCTTAATACAGGAAAATGTAATTACATATGCATATTACAGATATTTATAGCACACAAAGTAGCACACATCTAGCATCCACAAGGGTTTCTAATATCATTCTATGATAAAAGAAAGCAAGACCCCTTACAAATATTGCTGATCTTAGGCCCAGGGCAACACATTTTCAAGATGAGCTTATGACATCCTATAGTTCCAGCAAATAAAGAAGTGCTAACATCTAATCAAACTCAGTCAACTGACTGAATAAACAAAATTCCACACAAGGTCAGTGATATGGAGTTCCTAATAGCTTAAGTAGGAACCATTGGGTAATAATAATAATAATAAATAATAATAATAATAATTTGATAATTTGCATTGGGCTGTAATTTAAATTATAAAATAAATACCCTTAAATCAATACTGATATAAACAAACATGCGGATAAATGCATATTACAAAAAATTTGTGCAGAAGACTTCTGAACATGCCAATTAACATAGATGAATTTCTCTTATTAAGGGGAAAAATAACCATCTACGCTTTGTTAGGAGCTGTCATTGTGACTTCTTTCCAAAGAATATGATGAGCAAAGGGAGCCTGGAAGAGGAAATTCACAGGGCAAATTCACCTGAGAAGCATGACCTCAGCTGGGTTACTGAAGTTAGCACCATACTGATAATTTATGGGCTGGATGGCAGTTGATTGAGTGGCCCTTTATCTACGGTCTTCCGTAGAAAAGCACAGAAGCCCAGTCTATTTATGGAGAAACATTAGACAAACTCCATGGAATATCTGACCAGTCCTCCTCAAAAGTTTCAAGTCATCAAAAACAAGGAAATTTCAAAATCTGCAAGAACCAAAACAAGCCAAAGGAAACATGATGGAATTCTGGAACCAAGAGGAAAGTACTAAGTAAAACCTGAGGAAGTCTAAATAAGCTGTGGAATTAAAGTAGTAACATGAATTATTGCTCATTTAACAAATATGTCATAATGTGAAAGACCTTAATAATAAAGGAAGCTATTGCAAGGTATGTGGAAACTTTTTCTATATTCTCAATTTTCTATAAATCTCAGACACTTTTAAATATAATTTTGAAAATTATTATATTCACAAACTCAGGTCTTTCTGGAGCACAAACCTACATTCTTAATATCTGCTGGACTGTTATGGTTTGTGTCTAGATGTCCCCCTAGAGCCTTATGCAGTCATAGAGCAGGCTTCTAAAGTTTGTGATTGACTCATGGTCTGGGTGTGCGTGCTACATTCTCCCTGGGACAGGCAGCCTGCATACAATATAAGGGAGGGAAGAGGGCTTGCTTTCTGAGGCTCCTCCCTTTTTGTTTTTGCTGGGTATGGAGTGAAACCTCCACAACTGTGAACTAAATAGACCTTTCTTTCCTTACTTCTGAGTCTCAGATATTTTGTTTCGGCAATAAGAGGAATGTAACTAAGGCACAAACAGATGCTTTGCAAGTAACACGTAAAGATGTTTAGGTTCAAAATCATCTTTGAGCATAACATCAACCTGGTGTCATGACTTCTGTATCTTCTCTAATGAAAGCATATCATTATTTTATGAGTAAGCTACTCTGCACATGTGACTATCATTATTCATTCTCCTCTACCCATGGAAATCAGTTGCCAAATATGTAGTCTATTTCCTCAATGACTTTAGGATGCATTTCTTTTTATACTGTCACTGTTTTGTATTTGAGTAGACCCTTCTATTTCATACGACCTCAATGATGCCCTTTTACTATTTATTTACTTCTTATTCATTTGGTACAGAGTCTCACTAGGCAGCTCAGACTTATAGTGATCCTGCTGTTTTCAGCCTCCCCAGCACTGAGATTACAGTCATGCACCACCACACCTGGTCTCAGTGGCCAGCTCAGTGAGGGAGCACAGTTGATACAGTGTGTTGTGTGAGGGACAGAACCCCAATCCCTGTGCTTACCTAAGCAGGTGCTTAGTCTGCTGAGCTATTACACTGGTCATTACCCTTCTGTTACTAGTCGCAACAGATCTCAGAGTTCAGGTGGTGACCCTAGAATCCAATTCCTATTGTGTGATCTCAAAAACTGGCAAGTAGCTCTCTATGCATTATATAACAGTTAACAGTGCTCAGCTTGGTTTCTAAGGTCCATTGTAATAGATCCCCAATTTCTCTTCTATTTTTCTAGACCAGGCACCTCAGCCTCACTCTTGGGATATTACACAGGTGTCTCATTAGTTAGCCTACCTCCTGACAACCTGATCTCTGGATGTGAGTGGACTCCATGTTCATCTTGGCCATGCATGGAACATGCATTCCTGTTGCAAAAGTACAGAAAAAGATCAGCCAACCCTTCCTCTCTTTCTGAAAAAGCATCTTACTGTCTGAAAATCTTCCTCTTTACTCATACTTATCCTGCAATATTTCTTTCTCCTCATCCTGGTTTTCAAAGTCTAACTCACCCGGCACCATCTACTCAGAGATACATGTAGTAGAATAGGATGGGTGCTGGGATAAAGTAGAGCTGTTTTTAAGTTCTGCCTTTAGATTTTAATATTTCATAAAATTAGATTACCTTCTAAGTATCTCATTCTTCCACTGTGAAAAGGGAATGTGAAATGAATTACATGAAATGAAGTATTGAACCTGGGCTCCCTGAACATAGGAATTCTTCAAGTTCTACTTGAATATTCTATTTTCATAGTCAGATTCTTTTAGGAAAGTGGTCTGCGGTCTCCCCATCTCTCATATGTTAAGACTCTACAGCATTTCTTTTGGACACTACCTCACAAGTTCCTCATTTTTCCCTGTGTTTGTTCATATTATTATATGATATTGGACAATAACCCCACCTCTCTATGTCACCATTGTCTTCTCTATGTAATGAGGATATTTGTAGAACTTCCCTCAAAAGTTTCTTTGAAGAACAAAATAAAATGAAACACATAGGGGCCCAGGGAGAAAACTCAGCAGCATAAGCACCTGCCTGGCAAGTGGAAAGTCCTGAGTTTTATCCCTGGTATGAGAAGAAAACAGAACAGTTCACCTAAGATAAAGTACATTTTGTGTCTATACCACCACACAAAGAACACTATCTGGCATATTATAAGTGCTAGCTATCTGTTTTCAGTTATTCTGACTATCTTTATTATCTTAGCTGATGCAACAAATAATTTTCTTTTGGCAGAACTGGGGATTGAACTCAGGCCCTTGCCAAGGAGGCGCTTATTCTACTGAGCCATTTCCCCGGCCTCTCAACAAATAATATTGAGGCTATTGTTTTTATATTTCTCGCTGTGACCTGAGAAAAATTCTATGTATATAACAGGTGATTAAAAAAAAGAAACAAACAAAGAAAACTCCACAAAAACACAGGTGCCCAGGGGCAGTCAGCTAAAGTGTAAGCTGGCACAGCTTTTCTTGATGGACACCGTCTGTCTGCCTAATGAGGAAGACGTGAGTCTGCACAGCCAATGGCCACAGCCACATGTGAGAAATGCCCAGGTCACACGAGCCAGAAGTCATGTTGCCAAAGGGACCATGCATGGGGAAGAGAATTGAAAGGATGCTGCTGCATGGGGCTGAGAATGAATTGCATTAAATGATGCATCCATTCCTGGTGCCTGATGAATAAATGAACACTCCCAATGTAACTTCTCATACACCCAGAGATAGTCACCTACAGAGTGCATTGCTGTTAATGTCATGCAATAAACTAATGTCCAACTGTTACCCCAAACTCCCCAACTGGTGAGTGTAAGCATGTATTCTTCACATGGAATGTGATTTTAATTAGATATTTTCTACATTTACAGGTTAACTCAAATGGGAGGAGGTGCTGGGGTATTTTAGAAACAACATAATTTCTACATTATTCAAATCATAAACATAAAACAGCTAGGCATCTAATACTGATCATTTTTCTAATGTGTAATGTGATCTGAATTGGACAGTCCAGGGGGATTGCTGTGAACCTTTAATTTTCTGCTTTCTCTTTGGGCCTTAACATCTTTTATCTGTGACCTTGCATTATGAATTAAAAACCTGAGACAAAATTACAATAATTATATCAATGATAAATAATGCACATGTATTTTCTTATATAAAAGAGAATGTGCTCTTTGCATCTAGAATTCTGTACACACACTTGTGTTTGTCATCTCTAGTGAGCCATTAGCATGTTTCAAATTCAAAGGAAAGAAACAGATTTCTTCTACCCACTTAAGAAGTGGTCCAATAAGCTACCACCCTTAGACTGCCTGGATATAGATGACATGAAGAATCCATCTGGAAAACCTCCTGGCTGCAAATCTTCCTGGTTACTTTCACTGGCTTGACACAATCTCTCATAAAACTGTCTTTTGTGAAGTCTCACTATAAGATTAATCCTAGAAATATCCAGAAAGGGAAACCCTACCAACTTCTACTTAGATGTGACCCCAAAGCACATATGTTTATTAGCCTCATAAACCCAGTGTAACCGTACTCACATCAGTGAGGAACAGGACCTGTGACACCGGATGATGTCACTGATGGAAGCATTATGCCTATGGCTTACATTGTCATAAAATCTGTCCCAGGCATCATCCCCTTGGCTAGTCATCTCACAGCCCCTCCCAGCTGCACCCAGACACCTGGGCACATTAGCAGTTCACTAAGGCTCTTGTCAGAAGGAAAAGCTACGCCGGTCCAGCTGTCCTGGAGGGGCTCTAGAGAGGACAAGTGCATGCAATAACTAATACCACGGCTGTTAGAAACCTGGTCATTCTTATGAGGATGGTGTCTACCTTAAGATGTCAGTGGGGTTTGCTTTAGAATCTGAATGTATTTGTAATTCCAAAGTACTTATACTCTTTCTATCTGTCCTCCTCGACTAGCTCTACAAATGTATAGAAGGAAGAGGGTGGGCTATGTCTGGGAGAATTGTAGTATAGTAGCCTGGGTTTGCTCACCACATCCAAGGTCTTATCATTGGCTCACCTCCATAATCAAAATATGGGGCCATGCAGTGAGTGCCTGGGAGGAGATGAAGCCCTAGGAGGCATCATTTGGTCTTGGAAGTTAGTCTGCCTACCTTCCCAGGAAAGGTAACAAGAAAATGAAGAGAGCGCGTGAGCAATTTCCCTCCCTCTGCTTCTTCCAGGCTTCCCTTCTTCTTTCTGCCTCCTCTCCCCACCCCCACTCGCTCTCCATCTCCTGGTGGCAGCCTGGGCCAAGTTTGTTGCTCGCAGCAGAGAGACTCAAACGTTTTCGTGATCTGACTATTTTCAAACAGGCTTGGCTCCTGTGAGCCTTACCAGCTGTGACTAATAGCAAAGAGAAGGGAAGAAGCTTCTCCGGCCTGCAGGCTTCAGACAGGCAGGCTCTGGGGGAAACAAGAGAAAGCCATTAACTAACCACAGTGTTATCTTGATTCTCTCTGAGAAACGAGCCCTGGACGCCTAATGAACTAGCCTTAACGTTTCAAACTGAATGTGCCTCTGGGAACTCTACCAGAACAAACAGTGTGACAGATCAATGCTTGGTTCCTATATCAAGAGGAAAGGTTATTTGCTCCTCTAAGGAATTAGAGGATTAGTATATCTGTATGATACACTTTCTCTCTCTTTACAGTTTAACTTTTCTTAGCATGTTAAGGAATAAGTATTGCAAAGTGGTGGGGAGAGGTACCTAGAGGTAGAAGCATTATTTACACACACTGATTTTAAAGTTCATTTGTGATAAGAGACAATTCTAGAAGATGAAATAATGTTTCTTTTTGTGCTTTCTGTATCACAACTCAATTTTTTGTTGATGGTGCTCCATGCCGGTTGGACATTTCAAGTAAAATCATGTAGCCTTCAATTTCTGAGCCTCAGACTGAGATACGGGTCAAGAAGCAGGCAGATCTTACCTCTTCGATTCCAAAAACCCCATGTGATTACCAGCCAGAGATTTTCAAGAAGTGACTAGGTTTCTTAGCCAAATCCTCCAAACTGTTCATTTTCCAAGAGGCTTAACAGCATCAGTTATCATGTTGAAGAATTTCTTGATATGAAGTGATGTAAAATATCAAATTCTTATCTCGTCAGCTGGCAATGGTTGAGATTGAAGTGTGCTCTATAACTGTCACCAGTGAGGGTGGCTGAGGGGACAGCCAAATGTATCATTGTAGGAAACTAGTTTGGGAGTCTGCAATTAAGGGAAAAATAGAAGTGAGGAAAACATGGTTCCAATCAATGCCCCAGTGCAGGAAACCCTTGTTCAGGTCAGATTCACTCATGAATCTTGCTTATCTTCATTCTTACAGAGAATTTTTATTCCAGTTAGGTTGTAGAGATTTTTTTTTTTCAAGGAGAGGGGTGTAGTTTTTCATTATCTCCTGTAGTTATGGCAATTTCGTTTTAATAAACCAATAGATCTCCTGGCATCAGCTCTTCCTAGATTCTTAAGTACCCCTTTGGAGTAACAGAGCTGAGTTCCTTTAATGTAAGAGGGAGCCAAGTGAAAAGGGCTCACCCAGAGCAGGAGTCTGCCAGCTCCCATCCATCACCATGTTTGCCTGTTTGTAAAGTGACTTATTGAAGAGTAGTTAAGGTTGCTGTGAAAATATGTGGTTAAGAATGTTTAAGGTTCTGTAAGAATTTACTCTTCAAAGGCAGGGAATGTACACTACAATCCAACTAATCTTATTCCAAAATTTTTTATAAGGAAATGATCAAGAATATGTGCAAAGCTTTACCTAGAGAAACACACTAAATAGTAGTGATGTTAGTACATGCTTTTCTAAACTATCACCTTCCTCCTGTCAGAGAATTATTCTCTTTCGAAGTTTCTCTTTTCTTTCACTTAATAAAGGAACTGCTAAGCTATCCAGTTCTCCTTGAAATGGGAAATGTAGGTGAATGTCATGTGATGCTCTACATTACTCTATTCCAGATACCAGAACAAAAAACCATAGGCAAAGTGGCTTAATAATCAAGGGTTATTGCTCAGAGTTCTGGAAGGTAGGAAGTACAAGATGAAGGACCCGACAAGCCGAGTTTCATTCTGTACCTCTAATTATTTTTATGTTCTGCTGACTTGAAGTGTGCTCATGTTATCACTTTTTTGGTGATAAGATTGAGGAGACAGGGACAGACAGGCAGAGAGAAAGAGAGAGTGGCAGTTATCTGGAGCCTTCTGACATACCTTCCTATAAGGACATTAATTCTATTGGACCAGGGTTCCATTCTTCTGGCCTCATTTAAGTTAAATTATTATACCTTTTTAGCAGCCCCATCACTAACTACAGCTATGCCAGGGAGCCAGGATTAAACATATGAATTTTCAACCATTGTTCAGTGTATTACTCAGCTTGCCCATTGCTGGGTGAAATTCTGATCAGCCCCAATGGAGAAAGAAAAATGGGTTTAATTTGGCTCCCTCTCTTTTTAAAAAAAAATTTGGCTCTCTTTTTAAGGAGGCTCCCTCCATGGTAAGTCAGCTCCATGGCTGCCACATTTTAAACAGCTGGGGAGGAGCAGAGTTGTTTAGTTCACAGTGGCTGGGGAACAAAGCAGGGAGACAGAGTCAGAGGAAGGGACCAGGTAGCAGGCACTCATCCCAAGGCCACACTTAAGTGACACTCTTGGTACATGTTAGAAGTGAGCTCGACCCTTTCCTGCAGTGAGTTCCAGAGACAATGAAAATGCTTTATCCTAACACTAGTTCAGTCTGTGGCACAGCATTTTCTTCTTGAAGTTTTTTTTTTTTTTAATTAACGAGGTATTCCTTGTATAAATATTTCAAACATTCTACTGAATCTCAAATAAGACTGTAACATTAGAGCTGAAAGTCTTCTGACCAATAGCCTGATGAGAATCCTGACTGCTGCCTTTCACACATATAAACCTGGGTTCTACCTTAGCTAGCTGTGTGACTAGATCCAAGGCCCATGACCTTCCTGTATTTTGTTTTCCTCAACTTCAAAGACAAGGGATTAAGTCAGATGTTTCCTTAAATTTCTCATACCTCTAAATTTTATGTATTTTTGACTGTTTCTTAAATCTCAATGTTCTCACACATTTTATGCAATTGTCAGAAGCACAATGTTAGATACAAATGTCGATAACTAAATGTGGTAAATAACATTTTTACCAGATTCACAGCTACAAAGTTGTATGCCACAAAATTTATGCATGTGTACTTGTGGTATTGCTGGTTTCATTTATAATAATCCTGATAGATTTTTGTTATATTTAGCAGAAGAAAATATATAGAATTTATTTTATTTCAGTCCTTGAGGTTGGAAGCCAATGGAATGAAATATAACTCAAGTTTAAAGAAGAAATTGGATCCACATTTGGAATTTCAGGAACAAGAAGGAGCATTCCAGGAATATAAAGTAATTTGCTTTTATGGGTATAATATTAGAAAACATATTTCAAAATCTGAGTCTTATTAATAATTTTTATACTAATATTTACTACTCAGCAATTTCCTCTATCTGTACCATAAAACAATGACATTTTGTCTGATATGTTCCAAGAGTCAACTATATAAACGAATCAATAAGGACATGAAATTCAAAAGTGCAAAGTACAAATAGATTTTATTTTGACAGGTCTTGAAAAGTCATGAAAGCTGGAGGTTATCAACTTTTGGGTTGACTCAGGTTATTCTACAGTCAGCCAGATTTATAGAAGCATGAGCCACTGATGGGAACAGTGGGAGAACTGAAGTGACCAACCTCCGAAGTTCATAGTTCAGTAGTGGGTGAAACCATTCCTGGAATATGTGTGTCGCCGGGATATTGAAAGAATGAATGCAAGAGTGAATGAATGACATAGAGGTGACTCAACCCTCCTTTGGGAGTGGAGTTACCTACCTCAGAACTATTTCTTATACCCAGGAGGAAAGTCAATTTCAAAGTTATTTGTCTAATTGTATACAGGAAATACATTCATTTTCCCCCTTTCCTTTGTTTACTTCCTGATTTCAATTAATGAGAGAGATGAATGTTTTCATGAATTGAACTTTTGACATCCACTTCACTTTTTCTTAATGTGAAAAAGGCTAAATACATCTCCAGGAAATAGCTATGCCTGGCACTCCTTTGCTTCCCAACAACCTTCCACCCACCTCCTACCCACAAAGCATTTATTTGGATTCTACAATTTTATTTTATTTTTTAGTGTATGTGTTATTCCGCTTGGTGGGTCTGCTTACAAGAGGGAAATACCTCTTTAGTTCATGCTTATGTGTGTGTTGTTTTCTTTTCTCTCCTTTCTTTTCTTCTTTTTTTTTTCCTCTAAGAGAAGATAATCAGGTTCTCGTGTTACTACTAAGTGTTCTCGCAATGGAAAAAAGGTTGCTACATGAGGTCATTGCTGTGTGGATGAACTTGTAGACACTGACATATCAGAGAGCATCTAAGGGAAATATTATAGGGGCCATCAAGGCCGTTTCAAATTTCCTGATTGCATATATTAAAACAGGATAAGCTCCAATTACTGAAGTACTTGGTTCAAGTTAATGGAGAATTGGACCTGCCTGTGGATTCTGATCTCTAAGCGGTCTCCAAAAATATGAAAATAAAGTTAACTATTTACATTTGGAGTAAAAGAAAGCTAAGGAGTGAGGCTATATCATCTGAAGCAAGAAAAAGAGTACCAAGTGTTCAGGGCAGGTTTGAAGCTTTTTCACAGACTACAGTAGGGACCTGAAATGCATAGCTTCAGATTTCTTTTTCCTGGTGATAAGTCAGATAAGACATCACAAAGTAACTTAGCCTTAATGGTTTTAAACCTTTCTCTCTGAGACCATAAAGTGACTACTTACAAATTGGAATGTGTTACTGACCTGCAATTCAGTTGCTCCTGGACCTGTCACTACAAGGAGGACTTCCAGCTAAAACAACAGCCGACTCATGCACAAAGTTTTTTAGTCTGCATGAGAGCAGTTACACCCCGAGACAGCTGCTTCCAACAGCTGTCTACTTACACAGTCATCTTAGGGGAGAATGATTAATGAACTCACTTGGGCAGCGAGGAGCCCAGTCCACTGATCCATGGTTGCAGCACAGGTATTGATGTGAAACTAATGAGAAATTTGATGCTCAAATTTGAATGTTTATTCCAATTACCAACCAACAGATCCAAGTTCTTTTAAGACTTCAAGCATTAACCTTTTGTTAGGAATGAGCAATGTCAAACTGTGGGCTCTTTTGCGGTGCACTGAAATTTGCAGGCCAGAGTGACTGTCCGGACTTCCTCTTGACAAATGATTTTCCTCCCATGCAGGCAGCTTTCTTTAAATCTCTTGTTCAGTTTTTAGCTGAGAAAGGAAGGCAAAAAAGGAAGTACCTGTTGTGAGCCTGTCTCCTGGGCAGCTGTTTAGCACTAAACACATGGACGGGATGAGGATTCCTTCCCAAACACTATTAATCTCATCCTTGACTGAAACTGTCTCAACATGGGGCTCATAACAAAGACACTGGGTGGGGAGAGCCTTCTTGTGCTCATCAGACACAGCTTAAATTTTCATATACAGCCCCGACTTTCACCTTTTATGAGAGATATTTACTAGCTTAACTTGATGCACAAGGAAGTGCAAACAAGGAAAAACTGAGAAGAATTAAATCTGAACACATTTACATAAAAGACTGAAAGAACACAAGGTACAAACATAAGACCATGGGCAACTTGCAGCAAATATATGTTGGATCAATATATGCATATATTCAATGTGTATACCTGCCCCTGTCTTACATATATAATAGATACTATTAACCAGATAAAGCTTTTTTATGCTAAATGCAACTCATGTTCTTCCTTCAACATGGAAATCTGGACGGCAAACCTAGCAAAACAGAAAAGGGGACAGGTGAAATCTGATTCCCAGTCCATCCTGGGTGGGCTCAGCATTCTTGTCTTTCTACTTCTCTCTACCTCAACTCACTCCTTCAGGACTTTCCTAAAGGCGAGGCAGTTCCTGACCAGTACAAAAAAAGCTCATTCCCTCTGACCTTATAGCATCCTCCTCTGACTCAGTCTTTTTCTGTTTGACTTCTTACATTTCACTCACTTGTTTATATCTCCCTCTACATCTAATTCCGAATGTGAGTCCCACAAGAAATAAAAGAACAAAGCTTTCGTTTGCTTACTTCTGAGTCCACAGCAACTACGTGGTGCCTACCTCACAGCTATGCTCAAATAGTTGACGAAATGAAGAAATTATTTCAGAATATTACCTGGGGTGTTCTGTGGGATAACAACTGAACTGATTCTATGTATCCATTTATACCATTCAGTAGAAATAGTGCCTGGTATGTCTGAGGTCTGTGCTTGCATGCGTGTGTGTGTGTGTGTGTGCATGTGTGTGTGTGATTGTGTGTGTGTGTGTGTGTGTATTAATCCAGGGTCACTGAATTGAGGTGCATCTTTAGATTTTCTTAGACAGAGTCCTCCTAACCTAAAGTTAGGTTGCCCAGACTTGGCTTGAACTTGCAGTCTTCCTGCCTCAGCTTCCCAGATCACTGTGATTGTAGGACTATGGTCGAAGTGCTAGAGGTTGTTTGGAACAAACGGTAAGGAGAAAATTAGAGAGGATTCCTGAATCCTACAGAAGATAGATATAAACACTTCTATAGTTCCTTCCAAATATATGGAGTGTATGTATTCACTTAGAGACTCAGTGCCATGATTTAAAGATTTATATATATTTTTCATTAAAGCCACTGAGTGCAGCCCCCAGGCTCAGGGAAGGTTGTGGTAAAATTCAAGCCAGTGATACTTCTGGAGATAATGCTAAGAATATTCTTTTCAACACTTGTGTTAGCCCTTCCTAATGGGTCTGTGAGTGCTCTGGCCTAATCTTGCCATAGTGTGTGAGAGGTTATCACAGTCTAAGTCATATTCTCAGGGTAAGGCTCCTTCCAAAGTTCAGAGAAATATTTCAGATTATTAGAATGTCATTTGGAAAATAGCAACTTTCTTGCTTATGATGGGGCTGTGATGTGCAGAAAGAGTTAAGTGTTCTTCCGGAGGAGCCCGACTCTAAGCCAGGACATGGCATTAAGCACAGAGAAAATTGGGCTGAATAATCCCTTTAGACGCCTTAAGGTGCTGAGCTGACATTTTGATGCACTGCAAGCTGGCAAGCCAACGTTTCATAGTTTATCTTCAAATTCCACATTTTAAAAGTCTTATTTCCTTCTTCCAGAAAAGACTATACCTGCAACTACCTTAAGCAATCCGTACACAAAATCGGGTAAGTTTTCTGTTAGTTCAATAAAGAAATAATTTAATAGCCCAAATATTGTGGAAAAAGCAATTCCATTTCTGCTTAAAATTCACCTCTTAAATTTCATAATAGCTATGGAATTTGGTAAGGGCAATAAATTAGGAAGAGATTGCAAGATATAAAGTGCTACGAGTTAGTGCTATTGAAAAATGAACTTAATATATGGTTGAAAAATGAGTTTTAAAATCAGTTGGGGCGATTTTATGAGGTTTGATTATAGATGTCAAAATATAATTATTTTTCTGTTCTTAATCAGACAGGCTACTGAGAATATTTCCCTGCTAGGATTTCCAAATTTAATTGAAAGAGAATTTTCAAATCTAACTACTGTGTTGTGATGGCAAAAGGAAGATAAGTCAATGCAGGGTTAGTGATGAGAAAACGGGTCTGCACTTTTTATACATATGCTGGTTACAGTAAAGAATCAGTAAAGTCAAATTTATAAGTTGGCTGTTCACTCCTTTTCTTCCTCTACTGGGAAACAGTTATGCAGAAAGCCTTTCCTTAGGTTTCTTCTCTCTACTTCATGATGAGCCTTACTTTTCTTAGAAGTGGCTCAACAGAGGTAGATTGATGCACCTCAAATCCTTCCCAGCATGTGAGCTCCGTGGGAGCTGGGCTGTTGGGCATACTGAAGTATTTCCAAGGACTAAAATAAAGTACTACCTCACGAAATATATGCTGAAGGTAGACTGGAAACTAGACTCAGTTTTCCCTTGCTCCCGATGCAATGCTCCTACAGCCCATGATCCAGATGGTTCGAACTCATGTTCTAAACCACCACAAGGTGTAATGCAGCAAATGACTGATTTCCTCTAACCCAGCACTTTTCTTACAGAAAGAAAAAATAACCAAAGTTCTCTGAATCACACATAGCATCTGAGAAACATACTATAATACTCCAAGAACTGCTTGATAGAGGAAGGGTTCATGCCTTTGGCTTACAAGAGATCATTTGAGAAAGAACACGACTGTCTTCATTTGCAGGCAGAGAGTATTTTGATTTGTGCAGACATGTAGCTTCTCTAAGATCTCACTTGCAAAACCCATGTTGCATGGTAATTTTGCCAACTCTGCTGCTCAACTAAACTGTAAGTAGCCCAGGATGCAGAGTGCAGTAGCAGACCACAGTGTTGTGCTTCTGAAGCCAAGAGAACATTCCATCACTTAAAAACAAAAATATAATTTGATAATTTTTATGTCCAACTTTTCATGCATCAGGAAACAATAGAAGTACATCTGCTGGAATAGACTTTACCTCGGAAACTATCTATTAGACTGAGAAATATAAATGCTATGATATACTCGGGACACAATTGAAATTGAAATTCTGACTGTGCAGTGCCACCAATTAATTTCTGCGTGGTATGTTGTTTACTACCTGAAACATTAGCTCTCTTAGTTCTATTTTCTGTCTTCTGCCCTGTGTGTGTGTGTGTGTGTGTGTGTGTGTGCATGTGCGTGCATGTGTGTGTAGTGTTTCTAGGTTTGAAAGGCTTCCTTCATCTTTGTAGCATGAACACACACACACACACACACACACACACACACACACACACACCCTTGAAATAAAGTGCCTGATCCCTGCTTTGGTTTTGCCCCTCTGCTGGGTCAAGGTCTCTCTCTGAGGAGTTTCCCTGCACACCAGCACTCATGCGGAACCTGTTTGCTAGCGTGCAGCCTTCACACTTGAAAGAAAGCGCCATAGCGATGGGCTGCCCTGCTGCCCTCGCAGCCCAAAGGAAGCCTGTGGGGAGTAGCTGCAAGGGCCGTATCTCCTGTTGGCCACATCCTGGTTGTTCACTTCAGTGGCTCTGTTTTAACCGTGTCCTTGTATTTTTCCATTGACCATTGGAAGAGGCGGTTGTTTGCTTGCCCCAGCTTCAGAAGCATTAAGACATTCACCTTGATGTCTCTTAGAAAGCAAAAGAAGGTGGACAGGAAGATGCTGCACAGCGTATTTATGCTCTTACCACATAGGTGATTGTTGTGTTCTGAACACAGGACGCAGGAAGCCATGCGTTAGCTGAAAGGGTGACTTTTATCTACTGTGTATGTGGCCTTCTTTTTAAGTATGGGGCAAATTTATGGTGTTATACATTTCTGGCTTTGAGTTCATAACCCTGGGTCATGAAACACACTCTTTCTGAAAATCAGATCTTCTGACAAGAAGACTCATCTAACCTATCAATTATGGATATATGGCAGGAAATGAATCATATCCTTTGCATGATATAGAACTGATTAATGTATGTTTACCATAAGAGCAATGTTATTTTTGATACATTTTTCTTTATTCTCATGACAAACATATATTTAACACCATTTTTATTTGGTTTTAGTGGTTTTATCCCAGCTGCAATGATACCTCCTAGAAATTTCAGAAGATTAACTATTAACCTTGGATAAAAAATCCGATATCTAGCGTTTCAGATTGGATAATTAGAGGGCACATTTCCTTCACATGTGGCAGAGAGATGAGTTAAAATTTGAAAGCAAAGCTTTCTATTTGAGCTTTGTGAACAAAGGCAAGTTTGTGTACTCCAGGGCAGGCCCTGGGGATTTCTGCTCAGAGAGATGAAATGATTGTGCTGAAATCCACCTACGTCTGCAGGCCCTTTGTCCAGTTTATGCACCCTCCCGGGGGTTCTCCTTTTGCCTGGGAAAAAGTCGGGCAGTGGTCAAGCAGAGGCGGATCAAATGAAGCAGGGATGAATCTCTACACCCACCTCCAGGGCCTCCGGTGCGATAAAAATAGACAATGCATGGGAGGGAAGCACTCGGACAATTGTGTGATGCTGTTGGTATTACCGTTATAATCTATGAGTCTTTAAATTATCTTTGTGGCAAGCTTGCTGTTTTTCCTCCCCTCTGGAAAAAGTAACCCGAGATGTGAGCTAGTGTCCCCACTACCTACTTGTTTTGAAGGGATGTAAGTATAAAAAAAAATTGTGCATTCTATTTTTTCCTACACTCTGATGGAAGTTACTGTTTACCTGCCCCACTGTGCAGAAACTGATGAAACTGTTACAGCCATATGCTGGTACTCAAGTGCTTTGAAACTCCTCAGATTTGGTCCTTGATGAATTTTGACACAAAGGTCTGCTCTGTTTTTCCTTGCTTGTTTGGTATCTGATGCATAAGCCCATGACTTGAATTTGTTTGGAACGAATCCTGCTGAAACCACTTAATGACAAGTAACAGAGTATCACTGTATATCACATCTGAAATAAGCTGTTGATATTTTCAAAGGGAAAATATGAAACCATGATGCATTTTGTACATGATTTGTAAAATCCTCGGCTCTAAGGATGTAGGGAAGTACCATCTTTAAGCACAATTTCAGTTAGAGCACACTATCCTATAGGTTGAAGAGATGAATCGTGATTTATAGTACCATGGAAGAACTATTGGAGCAAGTTTGCTCAAAGGAGGGACATACTTAGAGCCATCTACTTTAAGAAATAAGTTATGCTTAACATGGCAAAAGGTAGTTTTCTAACCCTGAAAGCCCAGTCCAAATGAATTTGTCTTCAGATCTGGTTAGATGCCAGAATAAATCTTCAGCCAACAGCCTTGTTCTTCAACTTTGCAGTAACATCTGGCCAATTTTAACTTGTGGCTAGAGGTTTCAACCATGGAAAATCCTGTGGTTCCTCTAATTTCCACGAGGAAACCATGAGTGACATGTAAATGAAAAATTTTCAGGAGAGTTCATTTTTATTTTCAAATTGGACATGAGCTGGGTAAGATACATGAAATAAAGTGGCATACGAGCTGAACATAGAGCTCAAGAAGAGGAAATGTTAAAAAGTTTCCTTTCTATGAAAATGTTCTTTTGTGATTCACAGAATTTTAGTGGCTGGGGGAGAGGAAACAGAGCAAATGGAAGTAGACTCCTCACTGCCTCCCAGAATAGCCTTTACCGGTAAGAGCCACCACTGTCTCAGAGCTACCACTTTTTTATTATGTGTGTTGTATCCAGACCACACTCTTTGAACTTGGCATTCTCCAAAAGACAAAGTAAATGAGGTGCTGAGTGACTTCAAAGAAACAAAACTGCAGAAATGAACAGCTTTCCTCCTGAGATACCGGTGTTCAAATGGGACTTAAAATGTATCCTGCAGTCCTTCTGTTGCACACCTGTTTCAGAGCCCAGAAGCATCTGGGATTCCAGTAGGAGCCTAAACCCAGCCAGCTCCTCCTGGGCCTGGACAGGATTCTCTTCCCATTGTCTCCCATGCCATTAGCTCTGATGCTGGGACTCATCTCAAATGAGGCTTCTTTGCAACAGTTTGTTCTCAAGGTTGGTGGCCTCCAGTCAGGGCTTATCTGTAAGTTACTTCTCAGGAACGGGGCCAGATCAATATTGTATTCTTTCAGACCTCTCTAAACCCAGCAGGGAAGGCAATCACTGTAGTGCAGCTCCATGCACCTTCCGGAGCAGATCGATATTTTGACAGTGAGGAGCTTTGTTCCTTCCCCAGCTTTAAGATGTTCTGCATGCTCTACATGATTGCTTAAAGGCTTGCTTTCCCTGCTCCCAAATGACAACTCTGCTTTCTCCCTGATCTTCCTAATACTATCAGTGTAATTGCCTTGACATGAAATAATAGCACCAACCTTGTGTGGGGGGCTTTGAGGTGTTTTATCTTTTTCTGAACATCTCTATTAGTAAAGAGTGTAGATTTGCCTTTAATACGCAGGCAAAGCTTTAATGTGAACCAGCACTTATTTACACTGGTTTGCAATACCTACTGAGATGATTTTACCTATGGGAATCATACAGGGGACTATTTCAGAGGAGAGGAAGACATAAACTTCTAAGCTGGGGAATATTAGCTTCAACTTTTATGCGGATTGAAGCCTGTTATAGTTACTGCATACTGCCACAATTGTCTTACAAGGGCTCTGTGCCTTATTTACTTTGTAAGTGATGCTGAGTAAAATGAAATATTTATTTGACTGTTTTCAGCCAATGTTCCATTAAGTAGTAAATAACACAAGCACTCAGCAAATCCCATTTTTCCAATTCTTGCTTTTGTTTTTGTTGCTGCTAAGCAAAGCTATTTTTTTATCTGAATCCCTGCCATGTCTTGTTCTTCTCTTTCATTTTCTTGTTTCCACCTCACTCCACCTATAAAAAATGAAGCTTGTTTTATATAATAGTTGTCTCTGGAAATACATTTCTCTCTCTTTCTCTCTCTCTCTCTCTGTAGTGTTTGCAGAGAACCACTGAAAATCCTCTTGAATACTTTTAAATCACTCTTGACTCATGTAAAACACCAAATATAATGTAAGTGCATTGTGTAATTTTAAGACTAGATTTTTATGGGTCAATGACAAAAAAAAGCCGTGCTTTTCTTTTAGTATAGATGTAAATTCTTTTCAAATATTAGTTATATACACAGGTGCAGGGCCCAGGCATGTGTATGGTGAACTGTACACATTCTGAAACAGCATTAAAAACAGAGATTGGATGAAAACCCACTCTTTGGCGTAAAGGAGAAAAGCTAACCACGTTAGGCTGCACTCAATTTGCCTCCCATGTGGCTCTACAACACACTGTCCTCACCCTTTGCCCACAGCTGTCTGCCCCTCGCAGGTCCTGTGTTCACTGTGGGGAGTCTTCTCTCATTATTTCTTTCTGCCCTTCCCCTCAGACACACAGGTGCTTGACTTTATTGTTGTTGTTGTTCTGCTATTTCCTTCTCTCCCTCTAAGATCTGTCACATAGCTGAACTTCTTTGGGCAGGCTTGCAAGCTGGTTTACCCCAATGGGTTATAAGGAAGCATTGCAGATACTTGCTGCCCAGAACCATACCAACATGCACCAACCAATGATTTGTTTTGTAAAATAATTGGGGTGAGTTCTCAGTTGCCCTTAGTCACCTGAGTTATTCACTGGTACACTGAAGTATTTTTAAAGAATGATTGGGAAAAGGGAGCCTGCTGAGTCTAATTGAATCTTTCTTGTAGCCCAGTGTATGGGACTCTTTCTTAGGGCACCTATGTGAACCTGCTGACTGGTTCTGAGCATTGAGGGGATGTCACAACATCCCAATGACATCATTTTGATCTGTTAGGTCTTTCACGTAAATAAATAAATAAATTCCATAAATCTTTTTTTTTTTCCAGGGGGGAAGAGTCTGCAGGGTGTCCAGGGTCTTACTACTAGATCAGACTCGTAGTGATCCACCTATTTACAGCTTCCCAAGAGCTGGGATTATAGGCATGTGCCACCACGCTCAGTCTCAATTACAGTCTCAGCACTCCCTGGGGACGGGGTTGTCACAGCAGGCCTGGGTATCAAAACCCTTGCCCCTCAACCTTCTTGTAAGCACTTTCATCCACTGAGCTATTTGGCCAGCTATATCTGAAAATCTTGAAATAAAAGAATACGCAATTTAAAAATTACTTCATACATATCATTAGACTCAGGAAACTGACTTGTTAATATGTTTGACTGGCTAAGCATTCTTTAATAGAAACTGTATATATCTTTGCTTTCTGCATCCCCTTTAACTATGAGAAACCAATACCAGAGGGAATAATTCAGTACATCTCAAGTACTGGACACTAATTAGATGAATTGTCACATATGGCAGATACACCAGAAGAAGTTGTATTAGTCATTTAATTTAATACTCAATTTCAGGTTGAATAGTGAAGCATGGCTACTAAGTATGTTGACTTGCATAAATAATCAACTAGTCCAGGACCAGCCAGATAGTTCAGCAGATTAAAGTGCCTTCTTAGGCAGATGCAGCAGCTGGGAGTTTGATCCCTGGCCTGCTGTGCTGGCACCACCCTCGGGGTATGCTGAGGTAGGATTGAGACTGGGCGTGGTGGTGCACTCTTGTAATTGCAGTATTTGGGAAGATGAAAACAGGAGGATCACTGTAAGTCCAATCTACATAGTGAGATATTGTAGATTTGTCCTAAATACATTTTTGAAAAATGTCCAGTTGGTGAATCCTGTACATATATTGGTTCCCCATCATGAATGTAATCATTATGTATCATAAACATTTCTTAACAAGGTTGTCTAAAAACTTGAAAACATGTTACTCATAAACTCAGGAACCAAAGCAGTGTAGAAGGTAAAAAAGGGCTAAAGTTGCATTTCTATTGTACATATGTTTTGAAGAATAGTAGGCTTCTCTCTTCCTCTATTCATTTTTACCTCTCTCTGCCTCTCTCTTTCTAAATTTCTAGAAATCAGAAGTGCTACCAGACTTCTTCAATTCAGCATTGTTATTGTTCAACCCCCAAATATCTCCTAAAATCTTATGGGGAAATGGTGGAGCTTCTAATGGGTGATTGTATCCTAGAAATACAATGTTCTTGTGTGGATCAGTCCACTGATGAGCTCATGGCTGATGTGATCTTCGAAGGTGGCCTGGTTAGAAGAGCCACTTCTGGGGTGTAACCCAGAAGTGCTGTTCTTATCCCCAGCCCCTCCCTTCTCTCTGGCTCCTGACCACCAGGCCACTTTTACCCTGTAGCCAGCTAACCATGGACTGAACCCACAAAAAGTGTAAGCCAAAAGATATCTTTTGTCCTTCCAATTACAAGTGGCAGACTTTTGTCCTAACAAAGAGAATGCTGAGTAATACAACTTCACTGGAAAAGCCATTGAACTTACTTGTACCGTGAAATTCATGAGTTTGGGAAGCCATTTGTTTTTGTCATATTTTCTCTTTGGTATCACAGCGATAATTAAAACTATTTATCCAGGATCCCACCCTAACTGGATAAAAATCTGCTCTGTAAACTTCTTTCAGTTTTAAAAACAGAACGTGCCATGCTAATGAAGGAGTTTGATACCAACATTTTTCTCATACTTCTCACCTGCTATTTATTACTAATATTATTCACTGAGCAACTGTTATTTGCTTGGTACAGATTTTTACCATCGCTTTGCATAATCATTTCTACTGGTTGATTGCACAGCACTTCAGGCCTTAGCAAAATGCTGCTCTCAGTGTTGATTTAGTGTTTCATTTTTATCTTTTGCGAGTTTATTTAATAAATTTACTCATTCCAATGCTGGGAATGGCACGTATTTAACACTTAATATTTAGCTTTTGGAATGTTAAGCCCATAAAACCAAGTTTTCTTGACCACAGACTTTTTCAATCCAAACATTCTAGTTGCCAGAGAAAAATGAATGTAACACTCTGTTCATTTAATTACACTAAAAATCAGGGTCTGCTAAAACTGAAACAGTGATGCACAGGTACTCTGTTGAGCATTGTCTTTAGATTTGTTTCCTATTTCATAATGTTAAAAAATGAACTATGTTTTTTTATCCATTTATGAAGAGTTAGACTTAAAGTTTGTTAAAATAATACATGAATTTAAAATGACTTTTGAGACAAGTTAGCTGGAGCAAGGCTAAGAGCAGAATCCATTGTATGCCTGCCTGGTATCCAGCAGTAATGCTACACCACGGGATTCCCAGGTTGATCTCTCTTCTATTGGCTAGTCCTAAATTTGGGATTTCTGCTCAGGCCTGACAATCTGCTAGGCTAACCAGCAGAACTCAGGAGTGCATTATATTTATGATTACAACTTTATTATACTAAAAGGATAGATAAATCAGAACCAGCTGTAGTGAGACAAATTTCAGGACAATGCCTTATTCCGTTCTTTCTGAGGACATAACTCCATTTTGGCACAAGGATTTGAGACATACATTCTTGTTGACTAGAGCAGCTGGCTGATGCTGCAAGATCCATATCTTTTATTCTGGCATGATTGAGTAGCTGTGACTGATAGAAAAAAAGGCCATTGGAGGTACTCTTCACCCATTTCCCCCTGAAAGTCTGGGCAGATATCCAGTGGCTCAAAGCCTCTTTTTCTAATCACACTTGTCTACCACAAAAAAATCTCATATCTTAAAGAACTTCAGTATCAGAAACTACTAAATGTGGTCCAAGGGTCTCAGCATGGACTGTGTTACCAAGACAGTACTTGAATCACTTGGAAATAGTCAAGGATGTGGAGTGTAACTTCTAAGAATCAAGGACAAAGTGTGGGGGACCACCTGAGCAGCTCTCCTTGAAAGAAAAGTGACCGTCTCCATTTTGACTGAGTCTGATCCTATTTCCTCATATTGTTAGATACAGAGCTGGCTAGGACTTCTGTTTATCCTTCAATTGGCCTTAAGCAATGTGTGTAGGTCTAGCTGAGGTGCTGGTGATAGTCTTAGAAGGTGGCATGCATGTTTCCCTGGTAAGCCTGCTGCTCCTTAACATGAGCCCGGTGGAGACAGGATGGTAGAGCTAATGCTCTGCGCTCCCAGCTGGGATCAAGCCTTGAGATAGAGGCTATGACTTCCTGGGGCTTGAAAGACTACATCAAAGCGGAAGCCCTAGACTTCCCAAAACATTAAATACTATATAATGCAGATTACTCTTTCTGCATATCCTCTCTGCATATGGCAGAGGTAAATGTAAGCCACCCACCTAGCTCAGCTCACAGTAGCCACCTACTTCCCACAATTCTCAGTCAATCCTCAAGCCACTCCCTCACTGAATAAAAACCGGGTGAGGCCCCGGGTCACGCTCTTAGTTCTGGAAAACCATGTCATGGCAGGACTTAGAGCCTCTCGACTCCCCGATGATTAAAAATATAATTTAGTGTCCTCATTTTCGCCGTGGGCTGCATGGAGAGTGGTAGATTGGAATTAACTTGATGGGATTCCAATAACGTAACTTTGTGATTACAAAGATTGGTTTCTTGGACTGAGAAGAGGACCAGGAAGTGTCTCCTACAATGAAGGACAGATGAATTTTCATAATTCAGAATCTATTATTATTTCGTGGAACTATACATGATGCAAACTCCTAGGTACTTCTATCTGTATCTCTTAAAAGAGCAAGCATTACTACCTTGATTATTTTCTTTTCTTTCTTTCTTTATTTTTTATTTTATTTTCAAGAATAAAATAAAAGCAAAAACAAATAGCAGATACAAGAAACAGGGTAACATACCACAAAATATACATTACAGATTTTCCAAATAAAAATAGTGAATTAACAATTGTTGTTGTATCACTTGTTTTTAATCAAATCTGTTGCTTAGATTAACAGATAAAGTTATGCAAAATTGGACTAATAATTGAATATTAACACTTGCTTTTAATAAACCTTATTTTTCTTGTCTTTTTTACTTGCTTTTTAAAAATTTATTTTAAAGAGAGAATAATACTTAAAAAGCATTAGAAATGGTACACATTTAGAAGACCAAGACTAAGGTGAGAGGTATCCAACACACTGCTGTCCCCAGTGTAGTTGTTCAGATCACGATATTAGCATACATAGTTAGTCAATGTGAAAATTCAAACATTAACTGCTATTAAAAAGACTGATGACAATTATTAGTACAGTTATCCCAGCCATCTGTGTATATACTTACATGAATTTTCCCCTTGCTTTTTTTCTGTCTTTTCTCATTTCCTTCATCTTTGCTGTTTCATTCTTATGTTCAATTTCTTTCCATTTTACTCTACCTAGTGTATTCTTCAGGTTTTATTTATTCTTTCAGGTTCTTACACTAGGGAGGCAATATCGTATTTACACATGTGGTCTGATTTATTTCATTTAAGTTTTATTGATGCTTTTAGTACATGGGATACAGGGTCTACAGGGTCTCACCACATAGATTATATTCTCCTGTTTCAGCCTCCGAAGTGCTGGGATTTCAGTCATGTGCCACGATGCTCAGTCTCAATCACCATCTCAGCGCACCACAGGGGTGGGGCCGGCATGGCAGCCTGGTGATTGAAAACTGGCCACTGCGCTCTGCCTAAGCAGGCACTGCAGTTAGCTGAGCTATCAAGCTGGCCCTCATTTCATTCATGAGTAAAGCTTCTAGCTGGATCCACTTGCCTATAGAGGTCTACAGTTTGTTTTTCTTTATAGCTGAGTAAAACTCCACTTTATAAAAGTACCACATATTTTTCAACCATTCCTTAGTTGATGGGCATGATAGTTGTTTCCAAGGTTTGGCTATAACAAATTGTGCTGCTATAAACATGGGTAAACATATATCACTATAGTATGATGTTTTCAATTCTTTTGGGAAAAATACCCAGACAGAAAATAGCTGGGCTGAATGAGATTTGAAGTCCAGAGGAGTCTCTACACTGAGGCACAGTGATTGTACCAGTCTACATTCCCACCAGCAGTGGAGAACATTTCCTTTTCCCCTATTGCCTCTCCAGCATTTGTTATTCATTGATTTCTTTATGACAGCCATTCTTTCTGGGGTAAGATGATACCTGTATATTGTTTCAGTTTGCAGATCCCTAATGAGCAGTGCTGTGGAACATCTTTTCATGTATTTATTTGCCATTTGTATTTCTTCCACTGAGAAGTACATACTCATTTCAGATGCCCATTTGTGGGCTGAGTTTTTATATTTTGGAGGTCTTACTTTATTCAGTTCTTTATATATTCTAGATAAAAATCCTTGTCTGAGTAATTGTTGGTTGAGATTTTTTCCCCCAATTTGTGGTCTGCGTTTTCACGCTATTGGTGATTTTTTTCTTTATATTTCATTTTTTTTGAAAAAGAAGAGGCAATGAGACAATTTCAAAATAGGTTAGTAGGACAGTTAGAATGATGAATACATTGCATATTGTTGTCTTTGTAGTAGTTATTCATGCTACAAGATGCAGAGATAATATCTTGTTAGTTCAAACTAACTATTAGTTCAAACTGTCTTCTCATTGAACTAAGAGAAAGTAGCTGTATATCTGTGCTATTTTGTATAAACAGATATTGGTTTTACTACAAAGTGGTCCTTCATTTATATCCTCCTTTTTTGTTTACTTTTGTCAGAGATGGGTATTCCATTGCCATTCATATAACGTAGATGCATGAATTTAGCAAAGTGATCCAATATAGTCCAATAGTCCATAATAGTAGTGGGTTATCCGCATGACTGGCAATATCAGAAGCTGTTGACTTGAGTGTTTTACAGTAATTTCTTTTGACTTACAGAAACTTCTCAATAAGATGAAATCTCAATTGTTGATTCTTTGACATATTTCCTGTGAAGTTTGGTTTTTGTTCATAAACTCTCTGCCTACTCATAGGTCATTAAGATTTCCACCTACATTCTCTTCTAGTAGACTTAGTGTTTCTGTTTTCATGTATATATATTGTATATAATATATATATATATGCATTAATATATACATGTATATATACACTATATGAAGGGTATGTGTGTATACACACACACACACACACACACACACACACACACACACACACACACACACATATATATATATATATATATATATATATATATATATATATATATATATATATATATATATATGCCAGGTCTCAATCACTTTCTCAGTGCACCTCAACACAGCATGCTGGGGATTGAACCCTGGCCACTGTACTCTACCTAAGCATGTGCTTTAGTCAATCTTTAGACATTTAATCCATTTTGACTTTAGTGCATGATGATAGACACTGGTTATCTTTAATTTTAGGTATGTGGAGAGCTGGTTTTTCTAGTAGCATTTGTTAAATAGGCTCTCTCTCCTTGAGTGGATATGTCTACTTTCTCAAAGTGGATTTGGCCACTTTGCCAAAGATAAGGTAGCTGAGTGTGTTTGCAGTTGTATCTTCATCTTATAATCCTATCCTCATGTATGTATTTTTGCTAGCACCATGCTGATTTTATCACAATAGTTTGGTAGTATAATTTTGAGGAGGGAATTTTAATGCCTCCTGACTTGCTTTTTTGCCCAGGATTTCTTTTGCTATTCTAGGTCTTTTCTGGTTCCAAATGTATTTTAGGAATGTTTTCTCAAGGTGTGTAAGGTTCATTTACGCTATTTTGATAGAGACTGAATTAAATCTATGTAACAATTTTGGAAGGATGGCCATTTTCACTGTGTTGTTTCTTTCTACCCAGGAATAAGGAATATCTTCGCATTTTTTTAAATATTCTTTGATCTCTTTTTTCAGAGTTTTGTATTTTTCCTTGTACAGATCTTTCACATCCTTCCTTAGATTAATTCCTAAGTATTCCACTTTATTGGATGTTATTATGAAGAGTATTGTTTCTGTAATTTATCTCTGATGGAGTTTGTTATATGTGTAGAGGAATACTATTTCATAACAATGTATCCTTCTTTGCTACTGAACTTGCTTATTAATTCTGTGAGTTTTTTGGTTCTTCCAAGTAGAGTATCATGTTGTCTACGAATAAGGATAATTTAACTTCCTCCTCACCTATTTTTATTTCTTTTATTCTCTCTCTTGTCTAACTACCTAATCATTTCAAAACTATATTGCAAAGTAATGATGACAGTAGATATCTTTGTCTTGTACCTGATTTGAAAGTAAAAGCTTTTGGTTTTTCTCCATTTAGAATGATATTATCTGTTGGTTTGTCATAGATGGCTTTTATAAGATTGAGGTATAGGCTATCAACCCAATTTTCTATGGTGCTTTGATCATGAATGAATGTTGGATTTTGTCAAAAGCCTTTTATGCATCTATTGAGATTCTCATTTGGTTTTTGGATTTGTCTGTATTGATATGGCGCATTACATTTACACGTTTGTGTATGTTCCTAGTTTGTAAAGTAGAATAATGTTGAGTGAGTACAAGACCCTAGGTTGATCTCTAGAATTCATGACAAAAAGAAGAATAAGTATATTCTTATGGCAGAATACATTTACCATACAATTATTAAACTAAAGAAATAGAATACACATATAATAGGAATATTTAACACAAAGTTTGGATTCAATTTTCTCTATGTGTCTCAAATATTTTTCTTTAAATTCTGACTTGACTTAAAATAACACATTTCCTTTAGTTGTTAGTTTTGAGTACATTATATGTGTGCAATTCATTCCACATTCCTCCAATTTAAGCTCGTTTTCAATGTGTCTATTTCTACATTCTATCTTTCCTGTTGCTATTGCTACTGAGTAATTTACAGACTTTATGCCAGTCATTTTGTTGATGAGGGAGCCACCTCCCCAGATTTGTACTGTGCCTCTGAACACAGTGGCACACGGCCTTGCCGGTGCCTACTGGTCCACTGATCTTTCAGAATCTACTTCCTTAGTCAGAATTTCCAGTGTACACACTTCCTGGCTGTGACTCACTATCACCAGTCATCTCTGTGGTTTGAATGTATTGTTCAGTTGAGGGAGTGGTCTGATTGCCCAAATCTGAAGGTTGAATTCCATTTCTTGGCAAGCTATAGTCAACAGTAGCTCTTTCCTTTTTCTTTTTGACTCTTTCTTCTCCTCTCCTCTCCTCCCCTCATTTTGCCTTTCCCTTCCCTATCCCCTCCACTTCCCTCTACTGCCCTCTCTTCTTCTACATTCTTCCACCCCTCCTTCCTTTTCTCCTTCCATTCTTTTCTTCCTCTCTTTGAAAGATGATTCTAGTGTCATTTTTAGACCCAATCTTAGGCCAGCCAAATAGCTCTATGGATTAAAGTGCCTGCAAGCAGGCACAGGGGCCATGGGTTTGATCCCCAAGCCTGCTGTTCTGGCCCTGCCCCTGAAGCTTGCTGAGGCAGCAATTGAAGACTGGGAAAGGTGGTGGGCGGCTGTAATTCCAGCTCTTGGGAAACTCTAAGTAGGTGGATCCCTATGAGTCCAATCTAATAGTGAGACCCTGAACACCTTTTAGGCCCTTCCCTAAAATGCAACAAATAAATAAATAAAATAGACTCTATCTTTTTGAATTTCTAGTCCTATGAAATTTTCTTCAAAAGCATAAATCTGTACTTTTCTAGAAATAATATTCAGCGTGAGTGATTAGAGTGTATCTGGATGCTCAACTTTATAACAGTGAGTCAGCCCAGTTCTACCTCTCTCTCTCCCTCTCCCTCTTTCTGAGTCCCTTCTTCCCTATTTATGTATTTATTGAATTATATATTTTTTGTACTAAGACTTTTGCATTGAGCTTTATTATACCCTCCCCTTAATTTTTTTAAAGACACAATCTCTCTAACTCATTAAATTGCCCGGTCTTCCTACTTCAGCCCACAAGAATACTGGGCTTAGAAGTGCTGGGATTACAACATCTGCCTAAAATAGATTTTTATTTCTGAGGTACTCCTAGTCATGCATCAGCCAGCAACTGAGGGGGAATCTAGTGAATGAAGAGCATATTGGCTAGGGATCTCCTCATAGATACTGCATTCTTGTTCCAGAAAGCTCATTGCAAGTATTTCTGATGATGGGGGGGGGATGACAATAAGTACCTACATTTGTTCTGAAGTGCAATAGTAATTCTGCTTTAGTAATCATCTTCAAATAAACATCAAGAACCATGTAGGCATAAAATACCAGAAATATTTGGAATACTTTCCTGATGAAGGAAATGTAAACCCTCCATCTGGCTCATGATGTTATAAAGCCAAAAGTCAAGTTATATATTGAAGACAGATACAGAATTTAGAAGCTATCTTGTATTCTGAACAAGCTTATGAATACCATAGACTCAATTTCCTATATTGAAACTAATGATTTTCTAATCAGTATTGTGTTACAAACATATACATAACTTTCACATGGTATATTGCAAGTAATGTAAAGATGACTTAAAATACACTAGACAATACACATAAGTTAGGTGCAAATAATCCCATTTATATAAGGCACTTGAACATCTGCATATGTTATTGTCAATGTCCTCTAATCACATGCAGGGGAAATATTGATATAAAAAAGTTTACCTCTGTTTAATAAGGGTGTAGCAGTTTAGCAGTTTACCTTTTTGGTGGGTGGTTGTATTTGAGAAGTGGGAACCAAAGGACATTGTATTTGGACATAATATTTTTAAGCGAGTTATTGAGGTTAACTGAAGCCATAGGTCTGGTTCTGATTTACCACAAATAGTGTCCTTAGAAGAGAGGGGCACATGGAAAAAAAGATGTGAGGCCATAGCTACATAGAAGCCTCCTGTCAGTTTTGGGAAGCTTCAAAGAAACCAGCCCTATGGACTCTTGGTCTCAGACTCCATCATCCGGAACAGTGAAGACACAAAATTCAATAGTGCAAGCCACCAGGTATGCAATTAGCAGCCCTGGTTGAACAGCACTAGTACACTAGCCCTAGGTTACTAGTACTCCTTGGTAATTCACAGCTCCATTTTTACTATATTTCAGAGTCCAATATAGCTTCCCACCAGTGCAATCCGAATGTGTAGGTGTGCGGAAATTAGTAGGGAAATGGGCATGGGTAGAGAAACTCTACTTACCTTGGCCTGTACTTTCTGCCAATATGAGCTGCCTGCCATCTGGCTAGGTGAACTAAAATATGGTCCTACTGCTTTCATTAATTGCTCCACCCCATTCTTTTATTTGCCACTGCTCAAATGTTCTTCTAAAGCAGGGTCTTCCAGTGTAATTTGTCATAGATAAATCTTGGAAGCAATACAAATGCCTATCAACTAAGGAGTGGGTAAAGAAAATGGGGTAATTTTTACACAATGAAATATTATCCACTATAAAACAAGATAAATTTGAGGTTTTTATTGGTAAATGGACCAAACCCACATGGTCAGACCCACATGTGGAACAATTGTCTTGTCTCCTTAGTATGAGAACTTGAAAGAAAAAATGAAATTTGAAGAGTACAAAAGATACTGGCAAATGGAACAAATCTGTTCAAAAGGAAGGAATTTTTGGGATGAAGAGAAGCACGCAAATTAACACAGCTTGGTGTGCTGAATTTCACTTAATGATCAGAGATTTGAACAGTCTCAAGGGAAATTTTAAGAGTCCTTGGTGGTTTTGAACTGATAACCTTCCAGTAGCTTGTGGGCACATCAGTAAACTTTTTATACATTTTGCATTCAAAATATAGGAAATAACTGCTAAATTTAGTAACAAGAAATTAAAGGATCCAGACCATTTAGTTCACAAATAATTAAGTTAGTGAAATCATAGATGAGAAGTCACTAACTTTTCAAATTGAGGCTTTTATACAAGACTTTCAAAAATGTAGTCAAATCTAACAGTCCTTTGAAGCAAAAGTTACAGAGTTTTTATTTTCACCATACTAAATTTCAAAATTTGACTTTTGGGTTTCAGGAACTAGGTGTAAAATGAATAATGTGTAAGAGAAGGGGTTTTTCTTGTGGTTATTTCAGGCTGCCTTAAAGGCAGGTGTGGTGTGGCTTGTGGAGCTAGGGATCGAACCACGGTCCTTGTGACTGATTACATTTATGCAAATGGTTCTAAACAACTGAGCTATAGGGCCCCTACAATGTGTAAGAGAGGATGCTAGTCATGGAGGCTACCAAGAAGTACATCCACCAGTGCAATTTAAAAAGTAAGAAAATATTTCATGAATTCTGTCATTATATATCAGTATATAATGTTAATTCAAATTAACAATGGATGTATTTGATATTCCTTAAGCCATTCACAAATGTAGTCCTCAGGTGGAAATGAGAGTGCTTTATAAACTATCCTTGGACTTTAGCAAAGTTATTCAAGTTCATCTTATTATAAGAGATAAAGTTGAGGTGTTTAATATGCTTATGATGATTGAAAGTATGGGTGAAAACTACTAGGACAATTTCAGATAAAATAAATAGCAAAAATATACCCAGGTATTTATATACTGTGACCGACCCTTTCGTTAATTTGATTGTTTTATTAAAAAATTAAGTGTCATCATGAAAGAGTGGTGAGAACTTTCCTAAAATTTATTCCCTATATTTATTACATCATAGGAAACACTGAGAAGGGCCAGAGAAAAGTTATGTTTTATCTTTAATGCTGGCAGCAATAGCAGTGACAGTTGTAGAAATAAACTTTAAGTGACAACTTTCCATTATGTCTCCCATGTTTGTACACAGTGTGGGAGAAGAGTTATAGAATGTTTTTTATTCCAAATAATCTTTTTGAAGATATTTATCTGGAGAAAAGACTTGGAAGATGGGTGTAGTTTCACTTTTTAGCAGGGAGAGGGAATGTTTATTTTATGCAACAAAATAAAGACAATGTCTCCTCTTGAGACAAAGCTTGGACATATTCTGTACATTGCCATGGTTTCCCGAGGTCACAATTCCTAAGCCAGAAGGCATCAAACTGTGTACAGCATCCTCTGTCTCTGTGTTCACAGTGTCTCCTGGGCATTTTGGGACAGATAGACCTAAAATGAACATGCAATTAATACTCACTGTTGGTATGAATAATGAAGTCCTTTCTCTCTGATCCGATGAATATGTTTGGCCCCTTTGTAGAAGATATCAAGGCTTAGTGTAGATAGCAAGAAGGAATTGTTCCTATACCTTTTAATCTGTTCTACTGTTCCTTCGGTCTGTTTTCTGGCCAATATCATGCTGTTTTTATTGTGACAGCTTTATAGTATAATATCAAATCAGAGATTGTGAGCCTCCATTGAACTTGCCTTTATGGCCCTGAATTACTTTTGCTGCTATTCTAGGTCTACTCTATTTCCAAATTAGTTTTATAATTATTTTATCTAATTCTGTGAGGTATGCTGTTGATATTTTGATTCAGATTGCACTGACTCTTCATGTCAATTTTGGAAGTAAGGTTATTTTCACAAATTGGATCTTCCCATTCAATAACAAGGAGTGCATTTTCATTTCCTGATATCCTCTTCAATCTCCTTTTTCAGACTACCGTAGTTTTCAGTGTAAAGCTATTAAGTTCCTCCATTAGTTTGAGGTCTAAATATTTCGGTTTTTCTATGCTATTATCAAAAGTGTAATTTCCTTAATTTCTCACCTAAGGAGAGTTTGTTATTTGTGTACAGAAATCCAAGTGGTTTTTGAGTGTGGACAATTATACTACTTAATTTTATTCTTAAATATATAAGTCTTTTAGTGGAGGTTTTAGGATGTTCTGTGTAGAGTATCATGTCTGATAATTTAAGTAATGATAATTTAAGCTCTTCCTTTTCTATCCTTATTCCTTTCATTCTTTCTCTTGTCTAATTGTTCCAGCTAATCTTTTCAAAACTATATTAAATAAGGGTGGTGACAGTGGACAAGTGGTCTTGTTTCTGATTTTACAGTGGAAGCTTTCAGTTTGTGTTCAACTAGTATGATGTTGGCTGTTTGCTTAGCCTAGATGGCTTTTTTCAGATTGAGATAATGACCATCCAACTGTCCATAGGGCTTTTGACATGAATAGTTGTTGGACCTTTTCAAATGCCTTTGCAGCAAGTGTTAAGATGATCATGTGGTTTTTGATCTTGGTTCTGGTAATGGGCTATGCTATAGTTTTTGATTTTCGTATGGTGAACCATTCCTGCATACCTAAGATAAATCCTGCTTGCTTGTGGTGTATAATCTTGATAATTTTTGCCTTCTGTTGAACATTATCTTGTTGAGAACTTTTATATGTATCTTATGAGGGGAACTGATCTGCAGTTCTCTGTTTTGGTTACAACCGTCTTCTGAATTTAGTATGACAGGAATACTTGCTTCCAAGAATGAGTTTGGGAATATTGCATCCCTTTCAATTTTATTAAAGATTTTGACAAGTAATCGCATTAGATCTTCAATAAAATTTTGTAGAATTCAGCAGAATTCTATTTTTAAGATGTGCTTATTTTGGGGGCACTGGGGCGATTGTTTACCTACTTCCTTTGCAGCTTGGACAAGTAGTGATCCTCCTGTTTTTAGCCTCTCCAGTGCTGGGATTACGGGCTATGCCACAACACCCAGACTCTGCTGCCATTTCAGCACACCTGGGGGTGGGGCCAGAGTGGTTTGTGGTGCAGGGGATCAAATCCCAGTCCCTGCATTTGCCTAAGCAGGTGCTTAGTCTGCTGAGTTACATCAAAAGCCCCAGAGGGAGGTATTCAATGACATCAGATTCATGACTGATATTGGTTTATTTAGAATTTTTATAGATTTGTAATTTAGCCTTGATAGTTAGCATGTATCTAATATGTATCCTGTCCATTTCTTCTGTGTTTCCCATCCCATTAGCATACAGATTCTTGAAGTAGGTATAGATGATCTTCTAAATTTCTATGGGACATGCTATGATTTTACCTTTTCCCTTTCAAATTGAATTTATTTGAGATTTTTATTTTCTTTTTTTATAAGGTTGGCTAACAGTTTGTCAATTATATTTAATTTTGAAAGAAGAATACCCTTTTCAGTTCAGTGATTCTTTGTCTTAGTGGTATTAATTTCTGGTCAAATTTGTAATTTCCTCCCACATATAATGTTTGGGCTTGACTTGATGTGCTATTTCTAGACGTGGACTTTCAACATTAGATTGTTTATTAATTTGAGCTTGTTATTTCTTTTTTCTAAATGGGAATTCATTTCTACAAATTGCTCTCATAGGACTGCTTTCATTGCATCTCATGAAATTAACTGTGTGCTATGTTGTTCTTATTTAACTGTGGAAACTGTCACATTTCTTCTTTTATTTCATCTGTGGCCTAGCCTATTGGTTGTTCAGGAAGGTGTTATTTACCTTCCATTTATTTATGAACTTTTTGTGGCTTGTTTTGTAATTGATATATCATTTCATTGCACTGTGGTCTGATAACATGTATTGGATAATTTTAATTTATTTTCATTCACTAAGCATATTCTATGAGCTAGTATGTGATCTGTTTCGGAGAATAACCCATTCACAGCTTAGAATAATGTGTATTCTGAGGTATGTATGGATTTTACCCCTCATTTAAAATTCTGTTTCTGGTTTACCATATGTTAGTACTTCTTTGATGAGTTTACTCTTTTACTGCATTACACTGTCATAGTAGCACTATTGTGTTTTACTTGGCTAAACGTCAGTAGATGCTATTGTGGGATGGAAAACTGTAGATACCTATTGAGTCCATGTGTTTGAAGATTTGGTATTATTCTGATTTTTTCATTTTTTTGTTGGCATTTTTTGTTTTTGTCTAGTTATTCTTTTTGTGACAATGGCACATTGAGATCCCCATTAAAATTGTATGGGTACTTACTTAATTTTTCATATCCAATAATATTAGTTTTATGTAGTAGAGTACATGAGTATGTGAGGCATGTACATTTATGCTTGTCATTTCTTCCTCTTGGATTGTTCCTTTAGTAAGAATCTAATAACTTTTCTCTTGGTTAGTCTTTCCTTCATAGCCTTGGATTGAAGTATACTTCATCCACAAGTAGAATAACTACCTACACTTTTTCTCCTTCTTGCTGTTGCATGATATATTGTTTTCCATCTTTTGACTTTTAGCCTATAAATTTCTTTTTGAACTAAATATGTTTCTTGAATGAAACATTGTTGGATCTTATTTCTTGATCCATCTGCCAGTTTGTTTCTTCTGAATAGTGATTTTAGACCATTTACATTGATGGTTAAAACTGACATGCATTGACTTAGTCTTGTCATGCCATTTCATTCTTTTTTATTCCCTTTTTAGTCTATGTAATTATTTCACTGGACCATTGGATTCATTCTGTTGGAGTTCATGGTGTTGTCCTGGCTTCTATTTTCAGCACATCTTTCAGAATATTCTGGAGAGAAGGTCTGATGTTCATGAATTTTCTCATGTGTTTTTCAACATAGAAATATCTTATTTCTCCATCTATTTTTTTTTTTTTTTGTGCAGGGAGGGTCTCACTACAAGATCACACTCATAGTGATCCCATTGTTTACAGGATCCCAACAGCTGGGATTACAGGCACATGCCACCAAGCCCAGCTTCAATTGCCATCTCAGCAGGAACCTGGAGGTGGAACAGCATGGAAGACCTGGGGATCAAACCCCCAGCCCCTGTTTGCAGGTGCTTTAATTCACTGAGGTATTTGACCAGCCCTCTCCATCTCTTTGAAAGATAGTTTTAAGGATGCATCAATCTGAGTTGGATGTTTTTTTCTTTTAGGGCTTGAAAGACTTCACTCTGAGCTGTTTGCCTTAAAAGTTATTTGAGAAGTCTGTTGGGATTCTGATGGGCTTTCCTTCATAGGTGTTTCTTTTTTTTTTTTCTCTGATAACTTTTAATATTCTGTTCTTGTGTTGAATTTCTGGAAGATTTCTGTTTTTATGTATTTATTACTGAGTTTACAGGGTCTCACTACACAGATAGGACTCCTAGTGATACTTCCTGTTTTTCAGCTTCCCAAGCACTGGGATTGCAGGCATGTGTCACCATGCACCGTCTCATCTCAGTGTGCCCCAGGAGTGTGGCTGGCGTGGCAATCTGGGGATCAAATCCCAGCCCCTGTGTCTGCCTAAGCAGGTGCTTTAATCAGTAGAGCTATCTGGCCAGCCCTTGGAATCTTGACTATTGTATGTCTTGGTGTAGATTTTTTTTTCCTCAATCATGGTTAATTGGAGTGCTATAAGACTCACTTACTTGCATGTCAATTTTTTTTTCCATGCTTGGGAAGTTTTTACCTTACTTTTGTGAATAGATTTGTTACATTGACTCTGATCATTCTTATGTTATTCTGCTTTGCATTATCCAGCAGTTGATGGACTGGGTATTTAGCGGTCCTTTATTTTTTGTTTATTTATTTATTTTTGTTCTAGGGTCTCCCTACGCAGCTTGGAATCAACAGTCCCCCATCTCAGCCTCCATGGTGCAGGGATCACAGGAATGAAAACACACCTGGTTCTTTATTATTTTTAAATATTTTTTTTCATGTTCACTAGCATCATTTCTGTCTTCTGTACCTTTCTTCACATTTGTTCATTCTGCTTTGAATACTTTAAATAGAATTTTACAACTCTAATATCTCTGAATTTGTTTCATGATTTGCATTTGTTTCATATGTTATGCACTCATGGTTTCCATCATTTTCTTAAACGTTTTTTTTAAAAATCTGTGTCTACTCTGGATTCCTTAGCCATGATTTTCATTAGTGTCATATATCTGTAGATACCAGAGAAACTGTTTCTGATTTGATTCTTCTTCTAGTGTCTATTTCATCATCTTTGTTACTTCCTCTGCTAGCATTTTGGAGATTCCCTGTGGGTGGCTTCCATATTGTTTAACATCACTGCCCCCCTGGGGTTGCCTCTGCAGTTCTGTTAGTCTGAGATTGCATCTTAATTTCGTGTCTTCTTATTTTGTAGTTTTTTTTTAAATTTTATTCTCATTTTGATACTTGTAAACACAGTAGGTGTTTTACTGCTGGAGTTGAGAACCTTTTGAAAATACTTCTCAGAGAAATTTTGTCATTGTGGCTGGCTGTTGGATGTTGAATGTGTTGCAAGATCCTACTTCTTTAATTTGTTGGGGAATTGGAATTTGTTGTCTACTTGGCCTTGTCCCTGGTTTTCTTACTCTTGCTTAGTGTACTGTTTATACCCCCCAGGCAATCTCAGTCTTGGTATACAAGGAAGAAAACACAACAGAACAATTATGTTACCTTAGCTAACATAGTATAATCAGTAATAATTATAGCATCAAACACAGTTTAGAAAATGATAGATTGTGGTAACTATGAATTTGCCACTTCAAACTGTAAGGTAAAGATTTTTAGTTATATCACAAACTCTAAAATAGAGCAGAGAATTGAACACAGTAAATATCCTCTTGCTATGGCAATTTTATCATTTGGGGAGAAAGTTTTAAAAGGGGGAGGGGATAACAGAGAAATAGAATTGATGAAAAGCAAAGGTGGAGGACAGAAACAGATAAGGAAACCTTTGATAAATTAATGAAGAAGACAGAATGGAAAGAAAAAAATAAGCAGAAATAAGAACAGAACAAAATAATAAACAGTGGAGACAATATTCATAGTCATATGAAAACAAGAACAA
>PVKA01017733.1:0-45170 GCA_004027165.1 Ctenomys sociabilis | reverse complement strand
CCTCCTTCCTCCTTCCCCTTCCCCTTCCCCTTCTCCTTCTTCAGTGTATTTAGGACAGGTTCTATAGGGTTTCACTACGTAGATCAGACAAGTAGTGATCCTCCTGTTTATTGCCTCCCAAGAGCTGGTATTGTAGGGATGCATCACCATGCCTAGTCTCAATCGAAGCCTCAGTGTGCCCTTGGGGGCGGGCCGGCACCCTGTGTCTGCCTAAGCAGGCGCTTTAATCCACTGAGTTATCTGGCCAGTTTAGAGGAGCTTCTTAAAACATTTGACTTGTCCTGGTTGTTACAGAGCCCTTTGTGGCAGCAGTCTAGAATCTTCCTTCCTGTAGTTTGAACTTACTGGCTCTGAATGTTCCTTCCGGTGCTCAAGGAGCTAGTCCAACCTTTATTCGCATGACAGTCCTTCCCAAGCCAAGTATTTGCAGACATCCACTACACCCTTCAGTTTGCCTCTTTGCCTAAACTCCCCATTTCCTTTTAAGTGTGATCTGGTTCTGAGGCCTGTCTCATCTCCTGACTGACTGCTCCTGGAGACTGGAGACCACAGTGTAGGAGCGACTGGGCAGAGCAGAATCAGCTTAGATTGGATTGCTTTTATTATTATTATTATTAATGAGAACACATGAATAACTTGTATCGGATTGTTTTCTTCTCTTAGTATTGGTTTATTTTTTACTAAAATGGTTACTTCTGGTTTTCATGCTGAATTTCATCTTCCCAATCCTGAATGTGCTTGTAGGGCATCTTGAGCCCAGGCAAGTAAATCAACATTCATCCTTTTTGTTAGATTTAGCCCATTCACTGGCTCCTTTTGAGTCTTAATCCTGCTTAGTCCTCGTATTTCCATTCCCTCCCAGCTGTCTGTCATCTGCGTAGTTGATATCTATAGTATTCTCTAATTTTGAATAAAACTTTTGTTAAGGACAGTGAATAAGATAAGAGCAAAGATAAAGCTCTCAGACACATCAAGAGGAAACTAATGCCAGATCCTCAGGGTGCACTCATTAGTACTACTGATTTATTTTTAAATTTTGATGTCACCAATTTAGTTCCCTTTTTTTCTATCTTGTCCCCAAGGACATAATGACAGATCTTATCAAAAGTCTTGCTGAAGCTCAGACTCACTTTATCAAGTGCATTTCTCCAATTTGTCAACTTAGTAACCTTATCACACAAACAAGTCATTTGGATATGAGCTATTCTTGGTGAGGTCATGCTTAATCTTATTGATAACTTCCTGTCTTATCTCATTCAAGAACTGCATCTAGGATCAGTATCTCACCTGCTTGTCTATACTTTATGAAATGTACATTTGTTCCTTTTTGAAAATTAAAATTATGCTCATTCACCTTGAGCTCTGCAGCAGTTCCTCTAGTATTCCTCAAAATTTGTTTGTTTCTTTCTTGCTTTCTTTTCTCTCTCTCTCTCTCTCTCTCTCTCTCTCTCCCTCCCTCCTTCCCTCCCTTTCTCTCTCTCTCTCTTTCTTTGTATTTAGGATAGGGTGTACAGGGTCTCACTGCATAGATTGGACTCCCAGTGATCCTCCTGTTTACAGCCTCCCAAGTGCTGGGATTACAGGCACGCACCTCCATACCGAGTCTCAATTGCTGTCTCAGTGCACCCTGGGGGCAGGGCTGACATAGCAGGCCTAGGGATAGAGCCCCTGGCCCCTGCACCTGCTTGCAGGCATTTTTAATCCGCTGAGCTATTTGGCCGGCCCCAAAATTTCTTATAGAGGCTTTATATCTTCTTTCCAAGATTATGAATATTACATGAAAACATTGGCTTATATTGAACTGTGTGTACTGTATACACACACAGGCATTGTGGCAGTTATATGCTACTATTACCACTATTCAGTAAATTGCCCTTCAATGGAAATTCTTCAAACTTCAGAGATGTAAAGCTTCATTTTTGCACCAAAGGAACCAGCACATTGGGCAATAAGTAGCACTCAAATCTAGTTGAACGATAGTCTCCTATAGATAAAAATTCCAAATGGCCCATGGGCTGGTAAAATGGGCATTCTGGCTGCCTCTGACAATTCTTGAGATTCTCACGCACTGGTGATTTTCAGTTCACTACCTACCTGGATAGGAGTATGGTTGAGCCAAGTAATTAAGAATTTTCCAGGGGCAAGCCAGGGCAAAACAGAGGGAGAAGGTGTGAGGAAGAGTAAAACAGTGCTACAGATTCTTTTGAAATGGAGAATGTGACAGGGCTCTCTGATCTCCAAAAAGCCAAATTCTCTATGTCACCCTGTTCCTTATGAGAGGATCTGGTCATCAGATTCAAAATCCAAGGGCTCAAGTGATTAAAATTTTCTTTGCTGGAAAAGTACAAGTCACGTCCTGGGCAGGGGTGCCAGGCACCTTGTGTTAAGTGAATTGTCTCCTGTTTCAGTGCCCTGTCCCATTTCTACTACTACCAGGGCACATAGCAATCCTGAACTTGAGCCTGTGCAGACGTAACCACCAACTAACACACACTCCTACTGTCAAAGACAATTCTGCCACCTATAACCTGGCGGTGCTGCCAATTCTTAGGAAGTGTTCTAGTGCCCCAGGAAGCTCATGTGTGCAGTTTCTCTTCCTCTATTGCTTATTTCTACTTGTTTAACTCCTGTCTGTGTTCTTTCTAATGTCAATCTAGACCCTTACTCAGAACTAACTTCCTCAGATGATGCAAACAGATTGATGATGATGATATTAATAATAAAAAATTGGGTGAGTACTTACAGAGCATCTTGAATGGGAGAAGAATGAGCAATTGCTGCTATTTCTTCAGTGAGATGAGTAGCTTACTATCGCCAACAGGTATTAACTTGGGTCTAGGAGAGAAATTAAGAAGTGTGTGTGTGTATGGTAAGAGGATTGACCTGGAAGGATTTCAATGGAATAACCTTTGCCTTATAATATCCATGTGGATGGGGAAGGTATCTATTTCAAAATCATCAATTACTTTTATCTCTGCCTCTCCTCTCCTAAGAATTACATATTTCTTGAACATGTACCTTCCTCTGTAGGAGGTGTTTTTGCTTTTTTTTTTTTCTTTCCAGAATTTGGTACAGAATCTCACTACGCAGCTTGGACTGGTAGTGATCCTCCTGTTTCAGCCTCCCCAGCACTAGGATTATAGGCACGTGATACCATGCCCACCTGATCTTGGTGACTGGCTTGGTGTGCAGGGGGTGGGACTGGCACAGCACGTGGTACCAGGATTGAACCTGGGTCCTTGTGCTTGCCTAGGCAGGCACTTAGACCACTGAACTATCTCCAAAGCCCTAGGAGGTGAATTCTTAGAGAGCAATGATGATGTCATTTTCATCCTTAACTTACCAGCACCTTGCATAATGTCTGGCATGCAATAAGTGCTCAGTAAATATTTGCTAAGAAAAGAACCAGTGGCACCAGAGTGAATGCAAACCCCTCCTGGTGTTTGGGTGGTGCTTGGGAATTAGTTGGATGTCTGCAGTAACCTCCTTGATGCTGTCTTGCCCCCTCCAGATGACATCAGTTGCCAAGGTATATTACAGTCAGACCACTCAGACAGAAAGCCGGCCCATAATGGGCCCAGGAATACGACGGCGGAGAGTGCTGACCAAAGATGGTCGCAGCAACGTGAGAATGGAGCACATTGCTGACAAGCGGTTCCTCTACCTCAAGGACCTCTGGACAACCTTCATTGACATGCAGTGGCGCTACAAGCTTCTGCTCTTCTCTGCAACCTTTGCAGGCACCTGGTTCCTCTTTGGCGTGGTGTGGTACCTGGTAGCTGTGGCCCATGGGGACCTGTTGGAGCTGGGTCCTCCTGCCAACCACACCCCTTGTGTGGTCCAGGTGCACACACTCACGGGTGCCTTCCTCTTCTCCCTTGAGTCCCAAACCACCATTGGCTACGGCTTTCGCTATATCAGTGAGGAGTGCCCTCTGGCCATTGTGCTTCTTATTGCCCAACTGGTGCTCACCACCATCCTGGAAATCTTTATCACTGGTACTTTCCTGGCAAAGATTGCCAGGCCCAAGAAACGGGCCGAGACCATCCGTTTCAGCCAGCATGCAGTCGTAGCCTCCCACAATGGGAAGCCCTGCCTTATGATTCGAGTTGCCAATATGCGGAAGAGCCTCCTCATTGGCTGCCAGGTGACTGGCAAACTGCTTCAGACCCACCAGACCAAGGAGGGTGAGAACATCCGGCTCAACCAGGTCAACGTGACTTTCCAAGTAGACACGGCCTCCGACAGCCCCTTTCTCATTCTCCCCCTAACTTTTTACCATGTGGTGGATGAGACCAGTCCCTTGAGAGATCTCCCTCTTCGCAGTGGGGAGGGTGACTTTGAGCTGGTGCTAATTCTAAGTGGGACAGTGGAGTCCACCAGTGCCACCTGCCAGGTGCGCACTTCCTACTTGCCTGAGGAAATCCTTTGGGGCTATGAGTTCACCCCTGCCATCTCGTTGTCAGCCAGTGGCAAATACATAGCTGACTTTAGTCTTTTTGACCAAGTTGTGAAAGTGGCCCCCCCTAGTGGCCTTCATGACAGCACTGTACGCTATGGAGACCCTGAAAAGCTCAAGCTGGAGGAGTCATTAAGGGAGCAGGCTGAGAAGGAGGGCAGTGCCCTTAGTGTACGCATCAGCAACGTTTGATGGCCTCTTCCCACCTCCCGAGCCCGCCATTTTCTTCCTCTCTTTCGATGCCCTGGGCAAGGGATACTACCTGGGTTCACTGCAGAACCCCAGAAGCACCCATCCTTCACTCCCCCTTCTTTAATCCAGAGGCCTTTCGGTAGTATAGGCCACCTGGGGGTCCAAGTTTCCTCCTCCTGTCCCTTTTCACCTTCCCCTGCTTCCACCCTAAGGCACACAATTCCCTTAAGCCAGGATGGGGGAAGGAGAGAGAAGATTAGGCTGAAGTGGCTTAGAAGGCCTCAGCCATGCTTGGAGACTCACGTTAAGAGGACCATGTGGTTGGATGGATAGACTCCCCCCACCAGAAAGTTCAGTGACCTGAAGTCAGAGCTCCCCCGCCCCTATCTCTATGTTTCCATCTAGCAAGTTCTCTAAGGCAAGACTCTTTTTGATGGTTGCTTTGTGGTCTGTACCCTCAGAAACACAAGAATCTAAAATCATCTTATTTTGGAGTCACTACAAACTCCTGTTGAAAGAGATCACCAGGGGTTGCCATAGTGTATTTAATTTTCATTAGTAATTTCTAGCCATAATCTGGGCCCTTGGTCATCACTAGTTTTCCCTTTTTAGTTTTCAAATGGAGCCTTCAGAACACAGAGTTCTTTCATAGCTTCTGTTCTCAGAGAGTCAGGATAGGCCTGAGAAGCGCACATGTACTCACAATATCCACACCTACATTCATCTAAATTCTCAATTTTTGAGCTGTCATCCAAAGCTTTGAACCTGTCCCTGGAAAGAACTGCTTCCCTGTGCTCTGTGAATGGGGGGAACTTGGCCACTACGTTCCCATGAATAAGTTTAGAGTCTAGGACCCGAGAAAAGGCCTGGAAAGATATTCCAGATCACACTGTATGCAGCTCTTCCTCCTTTCCCACCCAGTTCTAACCCATCTTTTCAGGAAAGGGAGGGAAAAACAAAGCCCTTCCCTTTCTTAACATCAATAGGAAGTAAAGACTAGATCCACAGAGCAAAGACCACACCCCAGAAAAGTTAAACCAATTCCACCAAAAGGAATGGGTACATTCTCAGATTTCCATGCTGAGGTACAGAATTTGTCATCCTTTGTCAAGATTTGGGCTGGCAGCCATTATTTTGTTACACTTCCTAGTCTCCATCTGAAAATGGCAGTTATGTCATTAGACAATGTTGGGAGGGAAGAAAACTATACCTCCTGAGTAAATAACCATGGTTACCCTCAGCCATTCCTAAAGCTTTATATACAATGATGAAAATCAGTGCTATCGTCACTCTCCTCCCCTATGGGATAGTTTCAGGCAAGTTTAAAAGATACTCTAAGAGATAAGACAAAAGCCATTCCTTGCTCCAAGCAGTAACTGCGGTAGTAGCCAAGGAAGGGCAGATGGCACCAAAATGTTCTCTAATGGCCCAACTTCCATGAGTATTCTCTGGTCACACTTGGGTACCAAGGGCTCCCCACAAAGTGGTTTGGAATAGAATCTCAGTGTGAATTGTATTTAAGGGGTACTGAGGTTTTCCTGAACTACACTCCTACACAGAATGTAAACCTGCGTCTATGTGCAGAGCCTTGCAGACTGGACCTGCTACAACTGTGCAGTCCTCTTAAACATTGATCTTTCCTTGAACACAGCCAACTATATTTTGAAAAGGGAGAGCCTTCTATCTCCACTCACTGGAAACCCCATCATAACTCTGTGGCTCTCATAAAAAATGAGAACCAGAAAAACTTGAAAATCTGAAAGAACAGAAAATTTCTGCACTCTCAGTTTTGTTCCACATTAGACTTACCTGATTTCTTTCAGTGCATAAGCACAAAATGTACTACAGCGTGTGTGTGTGTGTGTGTGTGTGTGTGTGTGTGTGTGTGTGTGTGTAGACCTCTTATCCATTGGCAGTTTGTCCTCCATCTGGTTTCTTCTGCATACTGCTGCTTCTCTCCTGAAGTTGTCTGTTCTAAGCCCCTGGAATTGTCAGATTCTTGGATAACAATGTAAGCAGAGAACAATTCTTATTGAACTTTTTTTTAACTTTCCCTACCACCCCAAGCTTTGTTCTAAGTTGCACTTTAAATTGTATTGTCCTATTAATAAAATATGTAGTATCATCCTCAATATAGCCCTTGTTCCCCAAGGAACACCTTTTCCTACTCCCACCCTAGTTCTTCAGACTACAGCCTATCTCCTCCAATTTGGAATCCTCTTTCAGACTATAGGACTAGCTTTGCAAACAGTCAAGTCTAGTGAGGAGTGGGCTATAGACTTGGAAGGTCAGGAGAGGTGTTAAGCAGGGGAGATTTCAGAAAGTGGGCAAAACAACTGATGGGCAGGGAAACCAGACTGTGAGTGTGAAAAGGGGCTAGGACCCAATGAAACCCTTGAGTCTCACTTGGGCTGGCAAACAAGACATGAATGGAGTTTTATGGATTTAACATATTATACATAAGAAAGGTTTATCTAAAGAGAAAAAACAGAGATAATATATAGAGATATGTATAAAGATGTATATATGCCCAAGTATACTGAAAGTACACAAAGGAAGTATTCAGAGGCTTTCGCAAAGGGGGCAGATATTTTGTCCTGGTTGTGGGAGTAGGACATCCAGATTTTCAGACTTAGAACCAACAAGCCTGGTTTTCATATGGAAGTGAGATACCTGATGGATTTCAGTTTTGGTATTTCTTCAGAAATAATGAGGCATCCATCGAGGCTTTTGATGAACCTGTGCTGTTCCTAGGACCAGGAAAAGAAGAGCTGGGAAGAAATAGGAAAAGAAGATATTCTATCCATGGAAATCTGGGAAAACTGCTACTTGTACTGTGTGTCCCCATCCCTAGCAGCATCCTGCTACTGTAGCGAGTAAATATAAATAAATTAAATAAATAAATAAATAAATAAATAAATAGATAATGCATCTTTCTGTTCTCCACTCTTGAAGTACACCGTATTTTCTCTTCTTTCACAGGGGTGGGAGCAGTGGCAGCTCCAGCCTCTGGAAAGAAACTGAGAAGCTAAACACATAACTATTTTGTAGGCCCTAGAGGGAAGCCTTAACCCCAGAATCCAAATTCTAGAATTGAAGAACTGTTGGGCCCAAGACACTCCCCAAGGCAGAAGCCCATCTCTCCACATGACTTCAGACAACCTAGAGTAAATGCCATCTATGCCAGAAGGGTCCTAGTGCTGACATCTGGCAGGGAAGAGGACACTTTGATTTTTATCCTCCTATATGAAAATGAGACATGGGGCTACCATCTGCCTTGGGGGATGCTGCAGGTTCATGAGAGGCTTCTGGAATCCCTAGCCTGTGCTTTGCCTCATTACCTGCCCCTGATCTCCTGCAACCCAAGTCTACTAAAAAGACCATCAAAGGAACACCCTATGAAGTCAGCAGAGAAAGGAGGCCTGTCATACTTTGGCTACGAGCCAGTCTTTAATAAAGACTGTGCCTTTATTAAAGCTGTTGTTCTGGTCCTTTACCCATGCTAGCTAGTTTACTGATAAAATAACACACTGCCTATGTTATAAAGTTAGCTGGGCCTCTAGGCCCACTAATGGCCAATGGTACTGCAAGTATTCAGGGATAGTTTTTCCATTCTTCGCATTAAAGACAAAATAAACCACACTTACCTACCTAGGAAAAAAAGGTGTGTGTTACTTTTGGTTTATTTGTTTGATCAGAACAAGCTACTAAAGAAAATGGATATATCTTTGGTTTCCACTTCAGCTTCTTTTAGAAATCTCAATTGATACTATTGTCAAGGCCTGAGCCAAAAGGCTTGCCTAGGGGAGGTGAAGATTGAACCCAGCTGGCTGGAAAAACCTAGTCAGACCAGGATTCCTCTGTTGATTTTCTCTCATGCTTTCCATTCATGACATTGCCCATTCCTTCACTCCTTTCCCACACCTCCAGGAATTAAAGTCTGGGATCTTTTAGTAAATACCTTCTAAATACAGTTTTTAAAGTAGAAGATATAAAAATACTAAGCCCTAGGAACATTAAAACTAAGTTTAATCCAGCAAAGTCAAGTTGCCCTGGATTATGGAGACTGTTCCTTTTGGCTAGTAACTATTAGCCCAGTTTTCTTTCCATCTACTTGTTGGCCTGTTTTCCTTACATTCTTAGGCCTCTATAGGTCAATTCTTGTAAACATCATGGATTTCCTCCCCAAATCACAAAGAAATGGATTTATCATCTACCTTTACCTGAGAAATGCCTGGTTGTCAGTCTAGGCTTGAATTCTCTCTGAAAAAAAGGCAACAGATTTATAGTCACTGGCTTATTCTGTAGAGATGGAAGGACAGAGGTAAAATGAAGGGGAAAATAATTCTATGAACATGAATAAATCTATAACATTTGTGAAACAGTAAGGATGAGTCATAGGACACAGGAAATGTATAAAATACATAGCTCCTAAAATTTTTTAGTCCTAAAAACTTGTAAGGAATGAGAAATAGAGCAACAAATAGCATATGATAAATATAACTAAGGGAAATATTTGTTATAATCCCCTAGTTATGTAAGGGAATATAACTAGTGCCAGGTATAGAATTAACAACATGTGCTAAAAAGAGTGAGCTCTCCATGGAAATATTTCACAGGGACAGACAGTAGGCAGGGAGTGGTGTCAATCTAAGAGGTCTGATTAGAACACACTTGACACAGGACTCAAGAAAAATCAGCAAATATAGCACTGCTATTATATGGAAGGTACCATTTGACTCACAAGCAAATATGATATATTATATGTCATCAAGAAATGGGTAGACATATAGTGTTCTACCTTCTGTTCCCTCTGAGAATCTCCCCACTACTGTCAAATGCCCCAGCCTTCTTCACTCTATGGTCATTGTAGATCAAATAAATTCATCTGAAAGCTATACCACTTGGAAGCAACACTTTTATATTACTTGTGAGTTTATTTGGCTGCTGTCTACCTTGCTCACTAGACTTTAAGGATTAGGTGCATAGGATTCATGTCAAATGTTTGGTCAACAGCACAAATCAGCCTCTGGCACAGTGCCTAGCATGTGTGATGCTCTACATACCTGTCAAGAAGGAAGGAAAAGAGGGAGACAAGAGCTAGCATAAAGTTCACAAGGGTAGCACTAAGTGCTATTGCTATGTCTTGTTAAATAACCATAAAATATTTAGAAGACATATTTCATGAGGCATGACATCATTAGCTGTTAGAAAACAGAACAGATAATGAACAGTTTTGGAGAGGCCTAGGAAGAATTTAAAGGAGTTGAGGTTTGAGTTCAGCACGAAGAACCAACAAATCAAGGTGAGTGAAGAGAAACAGATAGTACCATGCGAGCAAAGCATCATAGGAAGCCCCAGGCATATTTAATGGAGAGTTAATAAACCCGGAAAAGAGATTTGTAGGTGAGTAGACTGAAAAAGTAAAATAAAGCCAGACAATGTGGGGAACTCAATTTCAGGCTAGTTTGTTTGTTTATTTATTTAGACAGTTAAGAGCCACTGGAGACAGGTAGTCTTTAAGCGAAGCCTTATTTATTAATATTAATCAGGCAATAAAATTGAGGTGGGAGACACTGATCCAGTTAAGATTTTTAAAAGATTGGGGCGGGGGAGATGGCTCAGTGGAATAAGCGCTTCCCTGGCAAGCGCAAGGGCCTGAGTTTAATCCCCAGTTCCGCAAAAAAAAAAAAAAAAAAAAAAAAAAAAGAAATTTAAAAGATTGAAAGAAAAAGTATGGCCACAGATTCTAGGAAAGTATAGGTGTCTAATACATGTTATTAAACTGAGTTGTGAAGATCTGGTCTAAGGTGCAGGACATTGGGCATAGAAAGAAGTGGGAGTATATTTAAAAAAAAAAAAATTACAAAGCAAAACAAGGGCTAGGAGAAAAGAAAGTGGTTAAGTTAGCCAGGGTACCAGCAGGAAGCAGTACCCTCAAAAGGTCAAGGGGGCATGTTTTCATAAAGGGATTATTTACAAAGATGTAGGGAGCTTTAATACATCAGCAAGAGATCACGCTGTACCAGGGATTTGCAAGCTAGAAAGCCTTTACCAACTTTAAACTTACAAGGACAGTTATTGGAACATGGTGACAATTGCACCCAAGGGAGAGGGCTGTATCTTCAACTGGAGCCTTGGATTTAGAAGAGGAATTCATATAAAATGTACTGCTAAAGGTTGGCTAGTGCCTCCCACTGACCTATTCTATGGGAATCCTGAAGACAAACCTCTTACAGCACAAATATGGATGAATAACAAAAGCAAAGATAAGCACAGCTACCAAGGTCAAGGTCTTAGCTAAGGATATTAGCCAGGAGCTGTGTTTGTTTGCTTTCCCTCCCCATCGGCTCTAAAGGATGGAAATCTAGGAGCAGACAGGGCAAAGGGGGATTAGGAAATATTATAAATAGTCTTCCAAGAAGTAATGATAATAGGACATTTGAAAAAAAAATGTAGCTGTTTCAGAGTTGCAAGAAGATAGAATCCTTAAGTCCAATGCAAATTTTGTTCAACAAGAGGCCCTTAGACCTCATCCTACCTAAAAAATAGGAATTAGAAGCTAGGTGTGGTGGTGCACAGCTGTAAACCCAGCACTTGGGAGCCTGAGCCAGGAGTATTGCCAGGAGTTCGAGGTCAGCCTGGGCTACATAGTGAGTTCAAGTCTAGCCTGAACTAAAAACAGAGACTCTGTCGCAAAAGAGAAAAAAAAAAGTAACTACAGTTGGACTTTGTTTGTTTTTTTAAATTCATTTATTTATTACAGTGTCTTGCTACACATCACGGATTCTTTTTGTGTGTGTGTGGGGGGGAGATCAGCTCAGCCCGCCCTGGGAGGAGGGGCTGGCATGGCATGTGGTGCTGGGGATCAAACCACGGTCCCTGAGAGGTGCTTTAGACCGCTGAGCTATCTTGCCAGCCCAAGAGTTGGACTTTGTTTCTCATTTGTTTTACAGGACTCCATCCCTCCTTCCCCCAATTACCTACATCCCACTCCTTTCAGTAACATGCTGTTTCTTTGGACTAGTTTTTTTTTTTTTTTTTCTTATCTCTCCAAATTTGGTGCCTCTTCCCTATCTGTTAGGTCAGTAGTTACATAGGAACAGATTGGCTGGGGTCTTTCTACCAACTACCTAAACAAATCTAACTGGAAGACCCCCCTTATTCAGTTAATTCTCAGACATCTACCTCCCACCATTCTCTACCTTCCGGGGCTAATCCTCACATATCTATAACCTGGCAAAAAAAGAATAAATCAGAGATGGGGTCTTGGTGAACAAGACTGTCTGATTCAAAGAAGAAATCAATGAGAAAAAAAAGAAAGTAGAATTCGTAATTAATATTTTTTGGAATCAGAATCTTCATTACAAGTCTGCATTGAACCACACAGAAAATGGTCCTCCAGGCAGTTCATCATTCCTCTCTGACAATACTGATTGTTAAGAGATTTTGAAGAACATTTAATAGAGGGAAAAGTTTAAGCCTTTCTATAAAAATTATGAAGTCACAAAAATGTGACTTGGTGTTCAAATCATAAAATGCAATCTCTCCCAGCTCATACTGTGGGAAAATAAGCCAACTTATGCTTTATTCTGTACATTTGTGGATTGATCGGTTTGCCAGCATCCATTTCCAGGACAAGGTGAATTAAAACTTTTTCTGGAGAATGATTCATTACACACACACACACACACACACACACACACACACACACACCCCTAAGGACCATTCAGTTCTGACTCTCACTTCTACTTTCTAAAAATCTCTCTTGCTTTCAAATCGCCAAAAACCCAGGACAGCCGCATGAGAAGTGGGTGAACAGATAAAAGGGGCTGATTCCCTCACCCCAAGGGTCATATTTTCCTATCTGCTGTGATCCTAAGATTAGGGGAGACAATATAAAGATTTCCTATTAAATTTAACTGAGATGTGTTGATTGTTTTTTGCAAACCAAAATAATATGAAGAGAGCTGGCAACTCCTCTTTAATTCACAGGAAAAAAAAAAAAAACTTGAGGGTTTCATGTTTTTATATCTGCTATTTATGCTTCTAATACCTCTCAGCAAATCCATGTCCTTTTGCAAATATTTCTCTCTACTTCACTTAACAAATTTTTAATGGGGATATGTGGCCTGAAATTTGGCTTTTTTTAAATTTATTTTTTGAAATTTGCCTTTAATTTGCAACTAGATTTTGACATTCTTCTTCATTAAGCAGGATGGCCTGCATTGCAGCTTATTCCTTTTTTCAATTTTATTGAAGTACAAATAGCAACGAGACAGTTTCAAGGCACATTAACAGGACAGATTTGATAAATTAATACACTGCAAACTGTTTTCATGTTTTGGTATCGTACAAGGTGCATACATGATATTATACTTACAGACATTATTATAGCAGATGTCTCTTATCAGTAAATTAAGAGAATGTAGCTGTTTACTTATCTTATATTTTTATACCTGAATTATATCACAGATTCAATAATTAATACTTTCTACCTTGTTATTTTCCTAGTGGTTGTCCATAGTACTAGAAGCCAACATAATATCTTGTCCAACCACTATTAGTGCAAATCTTGCTTCTCACAGAATTATGCAGAAGCATGACATATTTATCCTAACTGTACTGTTTATACACACACATCATGATTCTTCCTTTGTATACCCATTTTTTTGTCTACCCTGTCAAAGATGGGCACTCCATTGTCATTAAACCAATTTAGGTGCCTGAACTCGACACAATCCAACACAGTCCAGCATTCCACAATAATAGTGAGTTATTTGAAGCCATTGTTAACTGCAGCCATTTACAGCTCAACTTATTATTATGGCCCCGTGGTGTATACCTCATTTTTATAATTTTCTGCTGGATGGTTAAGACCGAGATAGAGCAAGACCTATATACCAAAACATGTAGCTTTTGTTTCTGATGAGGTCAGCCCCTCAGGGTTTATCTTGTAATCCTGTACCTTACTCTGTAGATCCTTTGTCTGTGCAGATGAGTCACAGCCAATGCTTGACCAGTTTGCTCTCTGTGTGAGCCTGAGAGAAAGTTTTCTCTCCATGTGACTCTCCCCAGGCACACTATAGATCATTGATCTCCTTGCTCTGTGGCTCCATAATCTCCTTGTTCAGAAAATTTGGGGCACAACTGAGTTTTATAATGTTACAGTACAGGTTCACCTATGTCCTGAGTCTTCACTGACCTTGAAAGGCTAGGGCCAAAATGTTGGCTGGCCTGGTGGCTCTTCTGTTTCTCCAATTTTGATCTGTGAACTTAGGTTGTTAACCATCCAGAAGACAACTTGATTAGTACCCTGCAGCATATGCTGTTCACTTTGTTGCAGCTTATTCCTTTCCCAAGTACTGTTTAAATTCTTCAAATTCAGGGTATAATTACTTCTTCTAATTTTTCTTCTTCATCTTCAGTTAATGAACTCTGGAATTTCCTTTTGCACCCCATTTCAGTATCATCCATGTGCTTCTTCAGGCCTTCAATGTAATATCTAAGGTTGCCCTTATAACTAGATGCAGCGCAATCAATGAACTTCTGGTAGTGATGCTGTGTTCAGAGAGACCCTGAACGGCAACACAGCAGTTCCAGGGCTTCTTCTCAGAATGAGTCCAGATCTTCCCTGTACTTGTCACATAGGGGTTCCCTTGCTTTCTCTGTGATGGGCACGTATATGACAGTATCAATCATGTGGCATAGCTGATTGCTGCTTTTGAGGTTGTCTGAGCAGAAACAAAGGCATATGAGATGGGGAAAGACACTCATGAGATATTCCAAGAGCTAGTGGTTGTTGGGAGTGACAAAGTTGTACATGCATTTGATGATTACTCATCTTCAGAGATGGGCCAGGGAGCTTTGAGTGGCCACTGGGAAGCGCTATTGGAGGAGACATTTCAATAGAACTGGTTCTCCAGGAACTTAGAAGTGAGAAACCAGTGCCTCTCCAAGGTCCCTAGGAAGCTGTAATGCCATGCACTTATGTTGGCTTCTTTCCCTTCAGCCCTAGAAGCAGCTGAATTTCAGTGGGAAGTACAGCCTCCTGGCACCCCTCATCCCTTGGCTACTTAGTCTTCTTTGTACAGAAAGTCACAGCATTGGGAGAAGAAAAAGAAATTATCGACAGTGTAAGGAATTCTAGACTGTGGCACACTCAATGGGTCAAGTGACCAGATTTCTTAAGTAGGGGGCTCTGGGGCTGTCTAGTCTTATGAAGCCTATCTTGCACCCTATTGTCTGTAATCAATATTTTATTTTAAAGCCAGCCACACAAGGCCTCAGATTAAGGTCCTTTGGCCCAGACAGACCTGGTTCGAGCTTTGACACTGGCTAGCTGTGACTTTGGAAAACTATTTCCTGTCCATTAGCCCTGATTTTGGTCATTTGTAAAGACAGGATTATCTACATAAAAAATATTTAGCCCACTTCTTGGCACATTGCAAATAAGTCCTCAACAAATTCAATTAGTATAAATCATCATCATAATTATTATTATTTGAATGGAAATACGATGTTATTCTATTGCTAAGAAAAATGGTTAGAAATAATCATTAATCTAAGGCATGTAAGTATACCAAGGCATTTTAAAAGACATATAAGAACACAAAAATAAGGGTTACAGGGCAATGAAACCTTAAGGGTTTGAAAGGCTCAATGTGAGCTACAGGATAAGGAAGAGCAATAGCAGTATGTTCAAACTGGAAGGGGTTAAGATAAATTTTCTCCTAGGTACTAGACTCAGTTTGTGAAACCAAGTCAGTTAGAATTTACTGAGCATTAAGGGCTGGCCAGATAGCTCAGTGGACTAAAGCATCTGCATAGGCAGGGCGCAGCCATCGCCAGGGTTTGATTCCCCGGCGTGCAGTGCGGGCCCCACCCATGGGGGCATGCTGGGATGGCCACTGAGACTAGGGATGGTGGCGCACACCTGTAATCCCAGTGCTTGGGAGGCTGAAAACAGGAGGTTCACCATGAGTTCTTTTGTAACTAAAAAATCAAATGACAACGAGGCAAGTCCAAAAAGAAAAGAAGTGCTTTATTTAAGTTGGTACCCAGCGGCGAACTCTCATGTCCAGCACAGAGAAGTGCACCAAACATTTACAGAGATCACTATTTAAGCTTAAAAACAACAAAAGCAGGGGAGGGGTGGGGAGATTCCTGTAAAGTGGCAAGGTCATTAGTTCAGGTTGATTGTTGTAAAGTGGCAGGGTCATTAGTTCAGCATTGGGTGAGGGGTGGGGTCACAAGTACACAGAGTTTGTCAAGATACTCAAAAATACAGATGCCCGTCAAGATAAGGCTCGGGTCACAGGGGTGAGGGAGTTGGGAGGGGTAGGTGCATACAAAACAGGAACACAGCAAGGTTAGAAGGGCAACAAAATGAAGTCAATTTTGTCAGGGTATAACAAGTTCAATCTGTGTAGTGAGCCCCAATAGACCCTGTACTAAATACATACAAAAAAAAAAAAAAAAAAAAAGGAATTTACTATGCATTTACCAGAAGCTTAAGTCTGTAATAATTTATAAAAAATTGTGAATGAAGGCTTAAATATGATTTCCATTCTCAAGAGCCCCATAATCTCACTGAAAAAATAATGAATACAATCTGATATAATGTATCAAATTCTGCAATGCAGACTAAGTACAAAAAGTGATCACAGGATGGGGAGATAGCTTAGTAGCTTAAGCACCTGCCTGGCAAGTTCAAGGTCCAGAGTCGATCTCAGGTACTGCAAAATAATAATAATAATAATAAATAATAATATAATAATAATGTGATCATAGAACAGAAAGAGCTAATAGATTTTAGTCCCTAATGAGAAATTCATGGAAGAGGAAGTTTGAGTGGGATGGGTAAAGGGCAGACTTATATACTAAAGGATGTTTGAGAGGAAAAAAACAGAGTTGAGAGCACCTTGAGGATGCCATTTGATAAGTGTTTTGATAGGAACAACATCCAAATCAATTCATTTTGACTGAATGGTTACTGTACGTCCTTTGTGTTAGAGGTTTAGGTTTAGAAAAAACCCGATAATTTCTGTTCCCAAGGAACTCAAAGTCCTTATGAAAAGTCAGAAATTATTAGCAGTGAGAAAAATGCTATAAGAGAATGACAGTGGAATTTTGAAGCACTCAGGCGACAGGGACTGGTCAGGACTTAAATCATGTAGTCAGGCAAGGTAAATGATTTTCAGAGCTACACAGCCTGGCGTCAGAGTTCATCTACCCTAAGACAGTGGAGATGCCGACACCTAAATTACTCTGCCTAATGACATAAGCGGGGCTGGGAAAGGCTTGACCCTCAAGCTAAGGCCTATAAGGTGAGGCGTTCGCTAGGGTTACTGGGGAGAAGAGAACAATCTTGGTGGAAGGTACAGCAAACATAAAGGTACTGAAGCCTAAGGGCCTGGCATAGTTTATTTAGAATTCCATTAAGTTTCCAAGTCTTCTTTCCCATTCTTTTTAATGTACGGTTGCTGGATGAAAACACTGCTCATTTATGCCTGAACTTCGGATAAACAATATTTTTAAAATTATAAGTATGCTGCAAATATCGCAAGAAACTTGCACACTCCGGGCCTCCTTTGACTCACCCTAGTCCTTCCCAGGAGCCCACAAAACTCTCACGGATGCCGGAGAGTCATGCGATAAAGCATGAGAACTCTACTTTCTTTCCATTCCTACATTTTTCACTCTCGAGGTTTCCAGCCCAGGCATCAGGAATGCAGTTTGTAACTCGTAGCTCGCTGAGTGTCAAGGACCCACCTTTGCCAGCTGGAACTGAGGATAATGCGGGGATCACAAAACATCCAACTCCAAAACCCAGGGCTGACTTTTCTTCTAGCGAATAACGTGCAACCTAAAACCGGAAATCCCGCCTCCTCCGAAGGACGGCCTAAGCAAACAGCCAATACAAAGGAAGACAGTTCTTCCGCGCGCCCAACAGCGAACCCTGAGAGGGCTTTAAGACCGGAAGTAGAAAGGGGGCGGAGCTCCATGCCGGAAGTGAGAGTCCTGTAGTTTTCTTCGGTGTGGCACTCTACCAAGGTGGAGGCGCGCCGGCCACCTGAGGCGAAGAGTTGTGGAGAGGGTAAGAGACCCGGACGCAGTTTAGAGCTGGGCCTGAGCAGCCGTCCCACAGTCAAGTCATGGGCTCCAGCAGCCACTGGGAAGCATGCTTCCAGAGCCTGCGGGTGCGCCCTGCCGGAGTGTTTGGGGTAGCCTTTGTGGCCCGAGTTGTCCTGGTGTTTTATGGGGTCTTCCAGGACCGCGCTCTGCGCGTGCGGTACACGGACATCGATTACCAGGTCTTCACGGACGCTGCGCGTTTTGTCACGCAGGGGCGGTCCCCTTACCTGAGGGCGACCTATCGTTACACTCCGCTGCTGGCGTGGCTCCTCACTCCCAACATCTATCTTAGCGAGTTGTTTGGAAAGTTTCTGTTCATCAGCTGCGACCTCCTCGCCGCTTTTCTCCTGTACCGCCTGCTGCTTCTTAAGGGGCTGGAACAGCGCCAGGCCTGTGGCTACTGCATCTTCTGGCTCCTCAACCCCCTACCCATGGCGGTGTCCAGCCGAGGCAACGCGGACTCCATTGTCGCCTCCCTGGTGCTTATGGCCCTGTACTTAATCGAGAAACGCCTCATCGCGTGGGCCGCAGTATTCTACGGCCTCGCAGTGCACATGAAGATGTATCCGGTGACCTATGCCCTTCCCATAACTCTCCACTTGCTTCCAGAGGGCGACAGTGGCGAATGTCATCAGTCCCGGTGTTCCTTGCAGGCTCGTTTGTACGCATTTCTGAGGAGGCTGTGTAGTAGGGCTGTACTGATCTTCGCAGCGGTTGCTGGACTCACATTTTCTGCACCGAGTTTTGGTTTTTACTGTAGATATGGTTGGGAATTTGTGGAGCACACTTACCTTTATCACCTGACGAGGCGGGATATCCGTCATAACTTTTCCCCATACTTCTATATGCTGTATTTGACTGCAGAGAGTAAGTGGAGTTTTCCTCTGGGAATTGCTGCATTCCTGCCACAGTTTATCTTGCTTTTAGCGGTGTCCTTTGCCTATTACAGAGACCTTGTCTTTTGTTGTTTTCTTCATACGTACATTTTTGTGACTTTTAACAAAGTCTGCACTTCCCAATACTTTCTTTGGTACCTCTGCCTTCTGCCACTTGTAATGCCACTGGTGAGAATGCCTTGGAAAAGAGCAGTCGCCCTCCTAATGTTGTGGTTTATAGGCCAGGCCCTGTGGCTGGCACCTGCATATGTTCTTGAGTTTCAAGGAAAGAACACCTTTCTGTTTATTTGGTTAGCTGGCCTATTCTTCCTTTTTGTCAACTGTTTTGTTCTGATTCAGGTTATTTCCCACTACAAGCAAAAACCCCTGACAAAGAGAATCAAATATGACTAACCGACCAAAAAGTTTGGGAATTTTTTTTTCTGCATATTCTAAGTACTCTAGTGAAAATGTCGTTGTTTCAACGGAAATTAAATTCCATGTTTGCTTTATACATAACAGGGACTCAACAATTGAAGCTCATCGTTTAGAAAATCTCAGGACTCATTTATACATAATGGGAAGTAAGGAATACTTATTTTATGTCCTTTATTTTCATTTATTATTATTATTTTTTTTATGTACTAGGAATTGAACTGAGGACCTTGCCCTTGTCAGGCAGGTATTTGTGCTACTGAGCTATATTCCCAGCCTGAAGAACACTTGTTTTAAAATGGAAAGACCAGCTGGGTGTGGTGCTCATGCCTGTAACACCTGCACTAGAGCAGGCTGAAGCAGGAGGATCACAACTAAATTCTAGACGAAAAACCCTTATAGCAAATAGAAATTTGAAATTAAGAATATACTACAGTTTTAATGAATCCTTTAAAAGTATCTTTGGCTATTTAAGGTCCTTAAATACAAAGCATGCCTTAGTATATTTTTCTCTTTATTTATTTATTTATTTTTGCAGAACCTGGGATTGAACTCAGGTCAGGCCCTTGCACTTGCCCGGCAAGCACTTATTCTACTGACCTATCTCCCTGACTCCATCTCTTTAATTTTAAGAAGGTTTTTTTTATCTAGAATTTAGTTGTTTTATTGGTGTTGGAAATATATTAGAAAAAAATTTTAATGTATTTAGTACAGGGTCTCACTATACAGATCAGAGATCAGACTCAGAGTGATCCTCCTATTTTCAGCCTCCCAAGTGCTGGGATTACTGGCATGCATCACCATGCTCAGTCTCAGTCACTATCTCAGCACATGCTGGAGGCAGGCTGGCACAGCACAGGATAGAAAAATACTGTTTCATCATTGAACTTGTCTGTAAGACATTTTCCAGTTTAAACACCCTACTTAGTGAAAGTTCTTGTCGGAAATGGAGGCCTTCAAGGGATGTTCCTGGAAAACATAAGCAGCATCATTCTAAGGATCTGCTTCTTATGGGAAATTGGGGAGGGATATGTGAAAATGAGGTTTTGGTGGAAAGATTGTAATATTTCTGGGGAAAGCTGCTGTCTGAATTGTTTGGACAAGAATCCTAATTTTATATATATATATATTTGGGGACTTCGTAGCGTTCTAAAATGTGATAACAATATATGAGTATGATTTTGTGGTTTTAAAAGATGTATCGCTTAATAAATTGTTCTTTCTATCAAAAGTAGGAAACCTGTTATAAACAAAAAGCTCCAGAGAAGTAATATTTTTCATGTCAGCTCACACCTGAGAAGTCTTTTGAGAACAAAGTGACTATAGGCTGGTCACAATTAAGAATTGTATTATTATCAGCATTTCTTTGCTGAAACTTTTTTAAAATCTGCCATTGGAAGGAGAGAATAGGTGACTTTTATGAGCTGTCATTTGTTTTAAAACAGCAGGTGGTTTTTGAGGACAATGGACCTTCCTTAAACATCCAGTCCCCTACCCTGTGTTAGGTCTAATGTTGATGGATCTTTATATATGACTGTTCAACTAGCAGCCTTCTAACTGTGGCATTCTCACCTTTTAGAATTGTTATTTTTTATTAACTGAAAAATTGGTTGATAGACCTAGAAGGGAAAGGGGCAAGAAATAGAAATACTGCAGAATTTTGTCACCCCAGTATAATTGTCTTTTTATTTCCCTGATTACTGTTTTACAATTATCCTTACTCATTTATTTATTTTTTGTTCATTTGTTTGAGGTGCTGAGTGTCAAACCTGGGGCCTTGAGCATGCTAGTCACTCTTACATTGAACTGTACCCTCACCTCATTTATTTTTTACTTTAACTTTATTATGGCTTACTCTTTATATTTAGCATTGAAATTGCAATTAATCTGTCTCATGGTTGTTCATATCATAAATGTATCATTCTTCCATTCTTATATCCTTTAAGATTACTTTTGATTTTAATATCCTGAATATGACTTTAAACACTTTCCATATTTTTAGATCATTCTCATAGGACGTTCTTAGAAGTCAACAGATTCCACCAGGCATGATGATGCACACCTGTAATTCCAGCACTCAGGAAGTTGAGGAGGAAGGATCACTGTGTGTAGTGAGTTGAAGGCTAGTCTGAACTATATAGTGAGACCCTGACTCAAAATAAACCCAACAACAACAGCAAAAATCCAAACAGATTTCTCTTTAGGTCTTCAATTCCAGATTTTACCCTGTGAGAAGTTCTTTGCCAGAAAGATGTAAGTCTAAGAGCACAGAGGGTATTGTGCTATTTATGACCTGTACACTAAGTATCTTAATCTCTCTCCCTTGACTACACCGGAACAAAACACCCAAAACCAACAACTTAAAGGAGGAAAAGTTTATTTTGTCTCACATTTTACAAGTTTCAGTTCTTGTGTAGTTGGAAGCATGGTGGAAAGGCTTGGTCTAAGGAAAGCTATTCCTGGGAAGTGGAGAGTCCAGGGGGGAGTTGGGAAGGGAGGTGCACCTTCCAGGTCATGGCCATGGTGGCCTGCCTTCTGACCTAATGCCCCCCATAACAGCAGGTCTGACCCAATGCCCCCCATAATGTAGTCACCTTCCAAAAGCCCAGCCTCTGAGCAGGTGAGGCTGTTAACTTGTGAAAGAATTTAATTTAGGGGCCAGGGAGATGGCTCAGTAGAATTAAGTGCTTCTGTGGCAAGCACAAGGGCCTGAGTTCAATCCCTGGGTCGGCCAAAAAAAAAGAATTTAATTTAGTCTTAGGGAATTTTACATTTTTCATTTATTTGCTTTCCAGATTTGTTAAATCTCTTTTTTTGGCTTCTTTTATAATCCTTTTGATTTCCTTATTAGCTCTTTCATAATACCTTAAAATTCTATAGCACTTGGCTTATTTCCTGAATAATTCTTTTTGTTCATATTTGTTTGTTGTAACTAGGATTGAACCCAGGGTCATCACACTGAACTACATCCTGGCCTTTGTTAAATTTTTTTTTTTTTTTTTTTTTTTTTTTTTTTTTTTTTTTTTTTTTTTTTTTTTTTTTTTTTGGGACAGGGTCTTCTTAAGTTGCAAAATTGCCCAGGCTGAGCTTGAACTTGTTGTCCTTTCTCAGCCTCCCAGAGTGCTGGAATAGCAAGTGTGTTACCACTGTACCTGGCTCTTTTTGTTCTCGAACCATTTTTGTTAGCTAGCGTTCTGTTACTATAACACCTGATATAAACCAGCTTATAAGGAGAAGTTTACTCTGGCTCAGTTTTAGAAGTTTCAGTGTAGGATTGTTTGCACATTGTGGCAGGGAGAATATGATGGAACAAACAGTTTAACCTCACGTCTGGAGGCTGACTAGAGAAAGAAGAGGGAGGGTCCCATAATCTTGTTTAAGGGGAGGTCCCCAGTGACCTATAGGCTTCTGCTAGGCCCCATCTCTTAAGGATCCCACAGCCTGCCCATAGTATGAGCTCCAAAGTAAGTTTTTAACACATGGGCCTGTGGGGGGAAGCCTTCCAGAGCCAAGGTGTAATACTGCCCATTAAGATCAATACACCCACTTACAGATGAGCATTCCTTGTTAGATTAAGAGAGATGGCCTAGCTTGTTTTCTCCAACTGCTTTTTTAATGTATTTAGAATATGGTTTGTGAAGAGCCTAAGATAAATTCTCTCTTGGCTCAGGCTCCTCAGAAAAGCTAGTACTCTTTTGACTGCCCACCCCAGCATAAGGAATCTTTCTCAAAACCGTAGATTTTCCTTCTTACCATCTGGAGTTTGAAAGAGATATCATGGTTCAGGTTTTGTGTAGAACTTGACCTTTGGTCAGTTTACATATGACTAAATATATGTTTTTGTCTAATTGCAGCTGTTTTTTTGCTTCTGTCCTCTAACCATCTATGAACTATGCAAGGCAAAATTTGGAAAAAATTTTACACAGGATGGTATCTAAATGTGATCTCTTGGCCTCCTGCCTGCTCCCTGCCAGTGGTGTTTGTAAGTACTGTGTGCCAACCGATTGTGCCCCTGGAGCTTCTGCCAGTGCTGTTTAAATGGTTACTAGCTTCTCAATTCAACAATTGGCATTTTGCCATATTTGCTTTATTATTATTATTTACGTCTATTTTTCTGAAACGTATGAAGTTGCAGAAGTTAAATACGATTAAATATATCAGCATGCATCTCCTAAAAACTGACTTTTCTTATAAAACCACAATGATGTTTTCTAATATATTTTAATAGCCTACCCATCTTCAAATATCTCTTTATTTTATATTTTATTTTTGGTGGGGATTGAACTCAGGTCCTTGCACTTGCCAGGTAAGTGCTTATTCTACTGAGCTATCATTTTATTGTTGATCTTAACACATATTCTTAGATCTCAAATATTCCTTGAAAAAAGAATATGATAAGTAATTCATTATTAAGAAGGTTGAATATTTTTCTAGTATTTAAAACAGCTGAGAGGTCAAGAGATCTCTCATCAAAGTTGAAACAATTCTCTTGTGTACAGTACTGGAGAAAAAAATAGGGTAATAATCCTCTGTTTTATGTGGTAAATTTTCTAAAGATTGTACCTGTTTGGAATCTTAATATTTATCCTTCTTTCCCCTCATGATTATAATAGCTAATTAACATTTTATATCATGAAGATACTTTTTCATGATTCATTTGGGGTACCTATTCTGCCATATTATTCACAGTAGTACCCCAGAGTTAGTCTGTATAGATGAATAGAGACTATTACAAATGAGCAGAGACTCAAAAATTAAATGCCTTGCTAAAAAGAGGCAGAGCTAAGATCTGAAGTAAGGTTTTCTAAAATCACATGTATTTTCCATATGTTATATTTCAGATTTTTCCAGGGTATCCAGACTCAGCAAATAAAGAGTACTGTAAAATCTCAGTGCAAACTCTGGCAAGTGTCCCGTCAGTTTGTCTTCCCTCCTGTGTCAGGTTTTTGCTTAAGAGGCAGTTCTCTTTCAGTTACACTAAGCTTCTGTCATTCTTGACTTTTTCTCACTAAGGATTCCAGACCCTTGTAATTCTCTCCCACATCCAAACCCTGTCTTACCAAGTTCTATGATTTCTTTGTTGTCGCCCACTTTATCATGCCCTTTTATTTCATAGCCTGGTCTAAGAAATTGATTTCCTAAAATGTGTTAGCTGAGCTGTTTATAAATCAAGCAGCAGAAAACATGATCATGATTTCCAAAAGTTGTTAAATTGATTTTGCTGTGAAGTATATGTTTTGTTATATATGTATTCATATAGTTAAAAATTATCCTAGAATGGTGGATAACATGAGGGAGCTAGAGGTAATTAGCTTTGATTCAAATCCCGATTTTGTGACCTTAAGCAAAAGAAAAAGAAAAAAAAATTAAATGTGTTTGGTACAGGGACTCACTGTGCAGCTTGGACTTGGAGTGATACTCTTCAGCCTCCGCAGTGCTGGGATCATAGGCATGCACCACTCAGCATGCCCTGTGGCATGTGGGGATTGAGCCCTGGTCCCTGAGCTTACTTAACCAGGCCCTTAGTCTGCTGAGCTATCTCGCCAGCCCTTGTAGAATTCTTGTATATGTTAGTTTTCTACATGTAAAATGGGGATTTTTAATTATAATTGTGTGTAAGGATTAAATTAGTTAAGATTCCCAAACTGTTTATGCTTTCACAGAATGAACCACTGTATTTACAAGCCTTTAAAGTAGGACCTCCTTCGGAACTCTATAGATTTAAGCCTTTTCCCCCAATTTAATGTATAAAACAAAATAATTGTTTTAACTACTGGTTACTATAACTGCTATTCCTTCTAATCTTGATCTGACTTTTTAAAAATAGATTCTTCAGTTATCTGGTTTGAGCTTGACAGTTTGTATATTTTTGTCATATATTACTGATTCTAAACAGTGAAGGTTTGGCTTATGCCCCTAAAGTTACATAGAACTTTTCTTTATTATGCCTGGGATCATTCAGAGGTTGGTGTTCTGTAGATGGGTGCGCATGCCTTCTACTGGAGTCAGAAGTGTCACAGTGCACACACTACTCAGCACTGTGCTTGGAAAACCATTCATTTCGTCAAAACAAGCATTCATATTCATTATCCTGAGCAAAAACCAGACTAAACGGGAACATTCTAGCTGTTCAGACACTCTGTTGATTGCTATGCGTGCTATAAAATGAAATGACGCTTATAGGGACTATTTAAAAATAATTTGGAGCATGAATAATTTGAAGCTCAGTTCATTTTGCAAAGGAAAAACTTTAACCTTATTTGCTCTCCATTCTAGCAGCAATTATTTATAGATCTAGCTATGTGTTAAGTCCTGTACTAAGATGAATTAGATGGAGTTGATGTTGCTCAGAAGGTAGCAGTAAAATTAGAAATATCCCATTAATAAAATGTTATATGAGACCCCTTTTAGTTTCATGAAAATACTATTATTTATAAAATGGGGATAATTGAGGGGATGGGTAGAGGATGTTGTCATTTTACAGATAAACAAATGGAACTCTGAAACAAGTGATTTTCCAAGACCAAATAATTGGTTAATGGCAAGACAGGGCTGAACCCATCCCAAGGGCTTCTGATCCAATTCTGTCTCATTTTGAAAGTCCTAAATTATGTATGATAATGGCTGATTACAGAGGAAAAACTTCATGTATTTAGCAAATTCCATTCCTTTAACAAAGTACTTAACACAAAGCCCTGAGTATTTTCCACATGCCGAGCATTTTTCTAAGTATCTTGAATGCAGCTTTGAATGAGACAAAGAGTAAGCCTCACAAAATTCTAATGATTGTCATAAAGGACAATAAGATGCTATGGTAGTACAAAGTGACTAGTTAAGAGACAGTGTCCACTTTCTATCGGTATAACAGATACCTGCAATAATCAATTTATGAAGGGAAAAAGGTTGTTTTGATTCACAGTTTTAGAGATTCTATCCCATGACTAATACCCCATTTGCTCTGTGCAAGGCAGTACATCACAGCAAGGACATGTGGCCAGGAACACCTGGTTATCTTATGGCTGAGAAGTGAAGAAGAGGCAGGGGGTCCCCAATCTTCTCTGAGGACAAGCCCCTAGTCACCCGGAAGACCACCTGCTTGGCTTCACCTCTTAGAATTTTCACCACTTTCCAATAGTACCAAGCCAATAAGCAGACCTTAAACATTTGATCTGTAGGGACATTTAAGATCTGAAGTATAGGAGAAGGCATCTTGATGTGGCATTTTAGCAGACCTGGGAAGTAGATGTGATATTTGTGGAACTGTCTGCAGGAAGCTCTGAGAGAAAAGCAGTGCAGATGCACTGCATATGGAGTGTGGAGCTCACTGGGATGAGCAAGGGTCAGTCAGAATCTAATTCAACTACCAAAATAACTACCCAAAATAACTACATGAATACTAGTAGAAAAATGGACATTTTTACTAGATTATAATGTGACTTTGGACCCAACTTATTTTGTTCCCAACTTCTGAACATATGTTAATTTGTAAGGAAGATAAAATATATATGTAAACAACTTCTATATGTGTAGTGCTACAAAATGCTTTCACACATTGTTTTGTTCTATAGAATACTTTCACACATTGTTTTGTGATGTGAGGGTTTTTTAAACAATCTGTTTCACAGATGAGAAAACTAAGTTTCAAAATATATGCACGTTTCCAAAATCCAAGTTAGTATATGAAGTGATACTAGAACCCACATTTTCTGGTGGCTCTGTCTGTACTGTCCTTAACATTCAGCTATGATGAATAGGAGATGAACCCCTGAACCTTAGAATTCAGGGAAAGTAGGACAAATTACCCAACAGATCACTCACTCATCTAGTAAGTATTTATGGGATCCTGTTTTGGGCCTGGCACTCAGCTAGTTTGGGGGTGCAAAGATGATTAAGACACTAGTCTTACCTTTGAGGAACCGACAGTCTCATAGAAAGACTAATAGAAAGGTGTAATAAAAAATAGTGAAAACTGGGGCCAAATGCCACCAACAAAAAGGCAGCCTTGTGAAAACATTTTAGTGTGTCCTTCTCCACCTCGTTCACTGGATTTGGCATGGCAAGACTTCTGCCTCTCCCAAAGTAAAAGTGACCATGAAAGATAAATGTTTTGGAATTGATTCAGGATGTTGAGATAGCCAAAGCAGTGCAACTAAAGACACCCAGGAAAGGGACTTCTAGAATAGCTTTAGGAAATAGCAAGAATGATGGGATAAGTGTTTACCAAGTAAGGGGGTTCATGGTAATGTGTCTTTTATTGTAATATAATTTTCTTTTGGAGACAGGGTCTCACTTGTAGTTCAGCCAGACCTTAAACTTACTCTGTAGCCCAGGTTGGCCTCAAACTCAGTAATGGTCTTGCCTCAGCATACTTCATGCTAGAATTACAGGCATGTACCACTTTACCTGGATACTGTAATATAATTTTTTATTTATATATTGTATTTTGAGCCGGGCGTGGTGGCGCACGCCTGTAATCCCAGCACTCGGGAGGCTGAGGCAGGAGGATTGTTGTGAGTTCGAGACCAGCCTGAGCTACAAAGTGAGCTTAAGGACAGCCTGAACTGCATAGTGAGACCCTGTCTCAAAAAGACAAAAAAAAAAAAAAAAAAAAAAAAAAAAAAAAAGACATATATATTGTATTTTTTAATCACACATTGTAACTTAGTTATAATGCAGTGACTAGTGTAAAATACTTACACCGTTGCTTATTAGGCCATCAACTGGACAAAACTAACATAACCTGATATATACTAGATACTGAGGTATTTGTAATCTTAGCTGTTTTCCTTTCATATGACATAAATATTTGGGGCTTTCTTTAAAACTTCTTTGCTAAAATCACTCAGTGACTAATCATACCTTTGAAAACCCTTTGTTTAGCTCACAAGACCTTTTATGATCTAGCACTTGCCAGTATTTCCTGCTTCATGCTCTGCCTCACTGCCATACCAAATTAAACCACCTCTCTGTGCTTTTGTGCTTTGTCTATAATGTCCTTCCCCTCCTCTGCTCCCTCTCCAGCTCCTGTTCAGTTCAGAGATGTCCTTTGTGAAACATTCTTTGGTGTAGTGCAGATCACCTTACAATACCATGCTAGCTGGGCTGTGGCCTCCCTAGGAAATGGGTTTTTTTCTTATTTCACTGTAATTATTTTCCAAGTTCCAAGCAAAGACAAATAGGCATAATGAACATTGTAGAAGTGCTGCATGTGCGCACTCTCCTAGGTTTGTCGAATTGAGTTGTACAGGAATCTGTCAAGTGGGGGCTAGGGATAGTGGGCCTGTGTTGGCAGCTGTGAAAAAGAACAGTTTCTCTGTCTAGTATTTCTAAATGCCATCAGTATCCACCTAATTTTCTAAGCTAGAAGTTTAGCTATAATCACTTGCTCCCCCCTATTTAATCAGTCACTAGACCCTGTCAGTTCTACCTTTTAATGTCCCTAGAGCCTCCTGGCATCTTGCCATTGTCATTGCCAGTTCTACAGTGCAGGCCCTCATTATTTCTCATCTGGAATCGATAGCTCCTGACTGGTCTTCTTGCTTTCCATCTCCTTTGCCCTTCATTCCACCTCCCATTTATCCTCCCCCTGCTGCTGCTGTGTGCCTTCAAAGCAGATCTAATTGTGTCACCATCCTGATGAAAGCATCTCCGGGATTCCGTGACCTGCAAGAAGTCCAGGTCCCCCGGCATCCTCCATCTTGCACCAGTTTCCCCTCTCCACCCGCACTGTAACCCACTGGATAATGTGGTTTCCTGAAGCTACACAGTGAAGCCCTTCCCCGTGCTGTTTCTCTGCCTGCTTGCTTCTCACCTGGCCTCCCGATGAACTATCACGCATTTTTCCTGATGCAACTCCCAGCCTGTCCCTCTCTCAAGTGACATGCAAGGTGAGTTGATGGGTAGAGCAGATTAACTGCTATGGATTAAAATAAGAAGGACCAGAGTTGTAAGAGCTGGAAATAATCTGTTAATATGCTTGCTATATTATGTTAGACTGTGCATTTTTCTCTTTCGCTTAGCATTAGTTAGTTCCCTGAAGACAAGGATTACTTTGTTTATACCCTTGGCATACAGTATAAGTAGTAAAGGAAGAATGTTTCTTAAATAAGTGCAGTGGGTGTAGGAAGGAAGTAAACGTCTGTTGAACACCTATTGGGAACCTGACTGCTTTTCTCACATCATCTCATTTAATGTAATGCTCAAAAATTTTTTTGAGACTACTATTTTCTGACAAGAAGGTAAAAAGCTATCTACTGCTTCCTATTAAGGTTATGACTCTTAAGGGTAGAGCTAGAGTCAAAACCTAGGTCTCTCTTCTAAATGTTTGCTTTCTTGAGAATTTTTAAGTGGGTAATTTTGCTTCCCTGATGGTGCACATGGTAGAGTATCTAGAGATATTTCATTTGTCACCTCTGGGGTGTGTTGCTATTGTGGGGGCTGGGATGATAGGTCAGCTGTGCAGCTATACATCCTACAGTACACGGAGAAAGCCCATGACTAAGAATTGCCTTGCTCCAAACGCTGGCAGTATCAAGGTGGCGCTGCTGTAAGAAACTACTGTATGGGCTGGTGAGATAGCTGAGCGGACTGAAGCACCTGGCGAGCACAGGGGCCACTGTTCAATTCCCGGCACCACGTGCCACCCCCAGGGTGGGCTGAGCCTGCCACAGAGTCTGGGCATAGTGGGGCACACCTGTGATCCCAGCGCGGGGGAGGCTGAAAACAGGAAGATCACTATGAGTCCAAGCTGCATAGTGAGACCCTATAACAACCAAATATATTAAAACAAAGGAAAGAAAAGCATAAATTACTATAGAGTAGTAGTTTATAAATGATAGCAATTAATTTCTGGGGGCTGGCAAGTACAAGATAAGCTGCTGGAAGATTTGGGATCAGCTGAGGGCCAGTTTCCTGGTTCAGATAGCCATCCTCTCACTGTGGCCTAACATGGCAGAAAGAGCGAGGGAGCTGTCCAGAGCCTCTTTAAAAGGACAGCCATTCCCTTCCTGAGCTCTGCTCTCTGGAGCTGATTATTTCCCCCAGACCCTATCCCCAGTACCATCACCTTGGGGATTAGGCTTCGATTTAAAAATTCTGGAAGAAACCCAATATTTAATCTATTGTGGGGCTGGGGAGATAGTTCAGTGGCATAAATGCCTGCCTGGTAAGTGCAAGGTCCTGAGTTCAATTAAAAAAAAAAAAAAGAAATTGAGATATGAACATTTAGTCTGTTGCTTTAAAAAAATAAATACTCTGGTATGCCATGTTGATGCTAATGAAAAATCAAACAAAGTAAGTGTAGCTTTGTCCCCATGGACAGTCAGACAAGGTGGAACAAAAGTCTTGGGCTGGAGAGATAACTTGGTAAGCTAAGTACCTGCCTGGCAAGCGCAAGTTCCAGAGTTCAATACCCAGTACGGAATGCCACGCAGGCCCCAAAACTGGTCATAGTGGTGCACATCTGTTATCCCAGTGCTGCGGAGGCTGAGACAGGAGGCTCACAGTGAGTTCAAACTGCATAGTGAGCCCCTATATCAAAAGAATAAAAGTTAAAATTAAAAACTAATAAAATAAAAACAGTCTTGGGGTTTGGGGCCAGCCATGAACCACAGGCATTGGTAGGAAACAAACCCTATCCTGTCCAGTTTTTAACCTACCTCCAGTTTCATGGATTTTACTCTGCCTCATCCATCTAGTCCTTCTTTGCATTTTTTTAAAACTTCTTTTGTCCTCTAATTTAGCTTGGAGGAGGCAACATAGAAAGCTCCAACATTTTCAAACCACTTTTCTAATTAGAAGATAGAGACAGTGCAAGAAGCGGCAGGTTTCAATTTGACAACATCTCTAGAATCTGGGAACAAGGCCAAAAATGTCACCCTCTGAAATTGACAACATAAAGTCAATGAGATTAATCATTGTGATAATCTCCCCAGGAAATAACCCACTGAGGAAATTTGTAGTAGGTGTGCTGTTGATAAGACTTGGCTGTTTCCTAATCTCAGCCAGCTTCCACGGTTGCCTCCTCACAAAGGAAAGCATTTAAAATGTAACTGGTGCAAGGTAAACTATAATCTAGGAAATTACACAGTGTTTGTCCTGCAGAAGGGTTCTGATGGGGGAAGCAGTTCATGATGCCTGAGTGTAACTGGTTATAATTGTTGGAGGTGTTTTGTGTTTCTGTTTTTCTTTCTCTCAGCATAAAACACCCCAAGAGGGAGGAACTAGGTTTATTTTGTCAGTGTCTGGTAGCAGAGGCATGGGTTAGTCATCACTAAAGACAGGTGGGATGTGGTGAAGATGCAAGGCAGGGCAAGTGATCACGAAAATAATAATAAACTTTGTGGGGTGTGGATATTGTTTATCTTCCCCGTAGGGTCATGTGGGGCAGGGGTTTGTCCTCAGTATGATGGTGGGAAGTGATGGGACTTTTAACAGAGGGAACCTCTGGGGAGGCCTTGCGCCTTAGGGCACTGGGGAGTACTCCTAGTGTGTGGGACCCCAGCCTCTCTGACTTTCTGCCTCACCATGTGATTTCCATCTCATGCCAGAATAGGACCCAACCAAGTGCATTCTCCCCAGGGCCAAGCTAATGCCATAGAATGCTCTGTGCTAGTAATCCTCTTTTTGCTGTAGAATTAGCCTGCCTTGGGTATTTTGTTATAATGATGAAAAGTGAGCTAATACACTTGGTGAAGTGATTCTTGATGAGAAGCCCAAGAACCCTAGTTACATGCAAAATTGTATTTTGTGTGTGTGTACACGTTCACACTTTTACACATTTTTCCTGTGGGAAATGTAACATTCATCAAAGGAATTCCTGCCTTCCAAAATTAAAGTCCCTATCCTAATGATTAAACATAGCAATGGGGAACAATAAAATAGAAAGAAGAAATCCCCAGAAGGGCAAGGGAACTATATTCCTTCTGAAAGAGAAATGATTCATTCTTGGAGCTCAAATTTATTGATTGTACACACATGGGGCCCCTTTATGTTCATGGATAGAGTTCGTATTTTTCTCATAAATATTGGGACCCAAACATAATATAAAAGAGTATGCTGTGAGTAAACAACAAGGCAGAACGTAAATGTCACTCACAAGATGCTGAAGGAAAATACAGAGGGCGATGAAAGACTTGGAGAGAGGAGAGGGGAGAGAGAGAGAGAGAGAGAGTAGATTCTATGTATGCACACACATAGACAGGCCTATTGGCAAACTGTTCCTTGTTTGCCAATGTCAGTATTGAATTTAGGATCCACAGATGCCCCTGAGTAGCCACAGTCATCAGTAAGAAAAGAGTTCGTGAGGCTGAGTCTTAGATATTTAGGATAGTAAGCAAGGTGTTTGTTTGTTTGTTTATTTATTTATTTATTTTGTGGAACCAGGGATTGAATTCTGGCCCTTGGGCTTGCCAGGGAAGTGCTTATTCCACTGAGCCATCTCCCCGGCCCCAAGCAAGGTGTTTAGTGTGGGATCCTTTTTAAGTTTTGTTCTTTTTCCAGTTGTAAATTACAGAAGCTAACTTTAGCCAAATGACTAATTTGAAGAATACAGAGTAGTTCATAAACTCCAAAAAAAGGCCAGAACCAAGAGGTCTGGGGATGCAGAAAATTGAACAGCTTGTGGATTTTACATCAGGTGACTAGCTCCAGGGACTTCCAGGTTCCATGTTTCTATTTTAGGTTTTATTTCCAAGATAGATACTAACTCTTGGGCCTGGTCCCAGAGAAGAGGAGCTCAGGAGCCAAGGAATTACATCAGTTGTTGACCATAGTCATCAGTGGCTTAGAGCAGGTGTTTTATTTTGAAAGTAGTGACAGATTAGCTTATAAGGACCACTGACTGCCACTTACATGCTGCATATTCTCCATGTATTTTCTTACTATTTTAATTTCAACTAATTAACAGGGTTAGGATAGATGTGGAGTGGAGAAACTTTTAGGCAAAGGAAACAAAAATTGCAGTGGCTTTTAAGGAGGATGAACTTGGCAAGGACTGAAGAAGAACAGGAGGGCTTCCTGTAGGCTTATGAGTTGTGAGATGTCCTGGGCTTTTATTTTTAAAAATTAAAATGCAATTTATTAAGAGTTTAGTGGATAATCTCTGATAAAAGTAAACAAAAAAAAGGGGATATAAATGAAGGACCATTTTGTATCTGTATATACAAAATACGATAGATAAACAACTACTTTCTCTTAATTCAATCAGAAGAAAGATTTGTACTAATTGTGTTTGGACAGGATATCATGTCTGCATCTTGTACTACGAAGACAACAATAGGCAATGTATTAATTATTGTAACTGTCCTTCTAACCTGTTTTGAAATTGTCTCATTGCTATTTGTTTCTCAATAAAATTAACAAAACAAAACAAAACAAAACAAAAAGAATTTAATGGTTAGGAGGCACAAGATTGGGCTTTTTTTTTTAAAGGTAGGATCTTGCTATGTAGTCTAGGCTGGCCTTGAACTCCCATGGATCTCTTTCTCTCTCTCTCTCTCTCTCTCTCTCTCTCTCTCTCTCTCTCTCTCTCTCTCTCTCTCTCTCTCTCTCTCTCAGTGTATTTGGTATAGCTCACTACACACCTCGGACTCATAATGATCCTTCTGTTTTAAGCCTCCCCAGTGCTGGATTACAGGTGTGCACTAACACTCCCAGTCTTCACATGGAATTCTTAGTAGAGACAACTAAGGACTTGCTGATGAGTTTGTGTCAAGGAAATCCAAAATGAATACTAGGTTTTTGGCTTGAGCAATTTGGTGGATAGTGATGCCCTTCAATGAACTGGGAAGGCTAATGGAGTGGATTTGGGGAGAAAGAGTTTGGAGTTGATCAAGTTAGAGGTGCTAAGTATTGTAGTGAGGAAATTGGGGAGGCAATCAGATAATCACCGGGGACTCAGAAGATTATAGATGGACTCAAAAACAAGGCTTTAGGTGGAATTGCTTGGGAGGGTAAAGCTGAGCTCTGGACAATGCCACATGAGGAAGTCTGTCTTGGCGGCAGCATGCAAAGGGCAAGTGACCACTTAGGTCAGAGAAATAATATGCTGTATTAGCTTTTAAGTATGGGCTCTTAATTTGTATAACTTCATGTAAAGAATTTTATAATTTCGACCATAGAACTTAATTTATTTTGGATTCCTGCATTACTCTCATTCATGTAGTAAACATCACATCCTTTGCAATCCCAGACTTTTCCTTATTTAAGTCATTGGCAAATTCTTTGGCTTCTTTTTCTGTATATTTGAGAGGTTGGCAGGAATTCACTGTCAACTCAGCCTGGAAAAAAGGCCAAGTCTGCCAATAAATCTCTCTTTGGGCCTGTAAATATTTATACAAGGTCCGTTAACTGTATTTAGTGGCCATGGATAAACTAGGTACTTACAGGCAACTCTAATAAACCACATGCCAAGAATTCATTTAATGGACTATTTACAATAAAATTTTAATTTTGCATAGTGTGAAATAAAAGCCTGCCTAAATTCTGTTTTGGCATTTTGTGTATTTCTGGGCTGGCTCTCTATTAGTTTTTAGCATATAGATTTATTTTGAAAGCAGCCTAGCAAAAACCTAAGTAGGAAGTTGACCCTGTTGACTCTATATGGTACATATAGTTAGACAGACATGTGTCTGCACACACACAAAATGAACTAAATCATACAAATTGTATATATGTCCTGGTCATTACATAACTATTATAATTATTATATCTACGGACACCAGCCTCCTTCCTGTTCAAGTAAAATTAAAATTTTCCTTGTTATCAAAACAGTATGCTCATTTTATTTTTATGTTTCTTATTTTTAGGGAAGGGCCTACAGGGTATTCAGGGTCTCACTACTAAATCAGACTCATAATGATCCGCCTGTTTACAGTCTCCCAAGAGCTGGAATTACAGGCACACACCACGACATCCAGTCTCAATTGTCATCCCAGCATGCCCTGGGGGTGGGGCTAGCATGGCAGCCCCAGGGATGAACCCCTGGCCCCTGAGCCTGCTTACAGGCGCTTTAAGCTGATGAGCTATTTGGTGATGATGAGCCCCTAACTTTATAAATTATCTTGAAAAATCCATTAATTGGCCTTAAAACAAACTGGCACAGCATGTAATGCAGAGGATCCAGCCATGGTCCTTGCACTTTAGGCTCCTGAGCCATTTTGCCAGCTCTTAAAATCCTTTTTTTTTTTTTTTTTAATGGAACCAGGGGTTGAATTCAGGCCCTTGCTCTTGCTAGGGAAGCACTTATTCCACTGAGCCATCTTCCTGGCCCCTACAATCCCTCTTGACACAAATGTGCAGGAGCTAGGAAGCAGTTACTTCCAACAGTGATCCCTCTGTGTACTTCACTTATTTTTGTTGTCTGCCTGGTCCTCCAGGCAGTTTGACTGCTATTAAGTTGTACGTGTTTATCTTGCAATTGAACACATGATGAGAATTCTGTAATTAGTATTAACTGGAAGTGAATTTTCCTGGGTTTTCAGGTAATTAAGTCATCATGCAAAAATTAAAATTTTGTCTTCTCTTTTCCAACTTGTGTGTATCCTAAGTTCTTTTTGGCCCTATTACACTTGGCTAAAGCTTCCTAATCATTTTCAATAATGGCTGCAATAGCAGATGTCTTTATATTGAATCTAATTTAATGGGAATTCCCTTGTGTTTGATTTTAAAATATTCTCAGAGCATTAAAAACATACATTTTATAAATTCTGTTTTGATTTTATTAATGTCACTAATGTTTTGAAGATCAAATAATTTTTCAGTAGCTAGTATCATTTCCATAGACATTTCAGCATCTAGTGACAATTCATTATGCTATAAATTTTCTCTAAATTTAGTACTTTACAATAAGAGACTTTTTCTAATGTTGAATCACATGTGTATTTTTGTTATTCTAACAATACTAAATACTACAAATACACTTGACTAATACACTGATTAGCCTGCTTTGTCTTTCTTTTAAAAGATGAAGAGATTTTATATTATCATCTTCCCCTCTCTCATGCTTTCCCAGTCTTATGGAAGTGTTCCTCATCTAAAATTCTTGTTGTTTCATGACTTTTTGAATTGCACTAACTGGTACATTCTTTAAATAGTTGATCTTTTACGTATATATTGTGCTGAGTCATTTTATGTGTCAAGGCTAAGGAAAAGCTGGCAGAATATATAGCCAGCTATATAGAGAAACACATTCGCGGGCTTCAAAGAATGTTTTTAGGCAAAACAGATTAACATTTTAAAACAAAATAAAACAACAGTGTATGGGGCCTGTGCCTTTCTCCTGTATAAAATGGACCATTATTTTTCTGCCTGGGGTTGGCCCATTATTTTCTCCTATAAGCCAGCCTCAAACTTTCTAGATTCACAAGATACAGATTTCCACCCACAACACACGTAAATATTCCCTGCTCCAGGTTATAACACACTTCTCTCTTTTGAGGACCCCACTCTGTTTCTTTGAATGTATACTTTATGCTTCTTAAAAGAAACGTTTTAGGTATGTGTGCAGAGGGTGTTCCCAGAAGAGATTTACATTTGAATCAGTAGAAGAGTAAAGAAGTCTTCCCATCAATGACAGGCATTGTATAATTTTAAATTATTATTATTATTATTATTATTGTTTTTTTTTTTTTTTTTTTTTTTTTTTTTTTTTTTTTTTTTTTTTTTTTTTTTTTTTGTGGTACTAGGGATTGAACTCAGGCCCTTGTGCTTGCCAGGCAAACACTTATTCCACTGAGTTATTTCCCGGGCTCCCAAATTTTTTCTTTTATTTAATTGATACAGGGTGTCGCTACACATCTTGGACTCATAGTGATCCTCTTATCTCAGCCTTCCCAGCACTGGGATTACAACAAGCATGCACCCTCAAACCTGATTTTGAGGGCCAATGTAGCATGCAGAACCAGGTATTGAACCTGGGTCCTTGTGCTTACCAGGCAGGTATCTCCCTAGCCCTGTACAATTGTTTCAATGCCCAAGTAAAACAAAAAAGATGGAGGTGAGGCAAATTTTCTGTCCCCTTCATCTGGGACAGCTATCTTTCACCCTTCGACATCAGTGTTCCTGGCTCTCTGGTGTTTGCACTCAGGCTGGGCCTTGGACCACTGCCCTCTCTGGTTTTAAAGCCTTCAGGCTTGGACTAGAGCAACATCACCGGCTTGCAGCTCACAGAAAGTAGGTGCAAGACTTCTCCACTTCTGATTGCCTGAGCCAATCCCTCATCTTAAGTCTGTCTTTATGTATCTATATGCATCACCTGGGCTCTGTGTTTCCTGAAGAATCCATGTTTCTTCATTAATTTTAATGTAAAATGTATTACACAGAAGAACCGTGTTTAACATGCATTTATGTAGCTTATTAAAGGATGATAAAACAAATACCCATAAAGTTAGCATCCGGATCATGACACTTCTCCAATAACAACTAAATCCCTCTCCTTCTTCCCCAAGTAAAAAACACAACAATTTTGAGTGAATATACTCCTGATTTTTTGCTAATTGTTTTGCTTCTCTGATGTGTTCCCTTTAACTATATGCTGTATAGTCCGTTTTTGAGATTTACATATGTAGCATAATACTGTATATGTGTTTTTATGATACTCCTTTTGCTTAGTTCAAGTGTGTCATCTCTCCATGCTGATGCATGTAGCTGATTCCTGCTCATTTTCACTGTTGTATCATTTTCCACCATACAAATGTATTATCTGTCCTGCTACTGAACGACGTTTCTGCATTGAAGTTTGCAGAAGAGAAACCTGCGACTTCTCAGTATAAACAGCGTGTTTGGTTTTGTTTTCTGCCTGGATGCTTATGGGCCTTTTTTTTTTTTTTTTAAAGTCTTTGACATTCAATACTTGCTAGAATAAATTGAAATAAATATTATGTTTGCTTGACATTCTCCTCTTTGTTGACATCTGTGATCTTTTTTCTCCGCATTCTTAGCTGTACAGAAGAGTCTGATCTTGTTCAGTGTGTGTTGTGGTTTGTGTCTAGATGTCCCCCCAAACCTTCATGCAGTCCTGGAGTGGGCTTCTGGAGTTTGTGATTGATTATTGAGGATGTGGATAGTGCACCTGTCCTGGGGCAGATAATTTTCATTTCAATGTAAGGAGGGAAGAGAAGCTAGTTGCTTGGGCTGTTGCTACCCCTCCCTTGCTCTCTTGCTCTTTGCTTCCACCATGAAAGGTTGTTCTCTGCCTTGAGCCTTTCTGCCTTGGAGCCAGCTGAATATGGGCTGAAACCTCCAGTAACTGTGAGCTAAATAAACCTCTCCTTCCTTCGTTTTGGCTGTCGGGTATTAGTCCCAGCAACGAGAGAAGAGTAACAAAGACAGCATGGAAATGGGTAGGGTTCCCATAGAGGTTACATGTTCTGGTGGAGTCTTTCAGCCTCAGCACAGGAAACAGTGCAGTGTAAGGTTCTACAGGTGAGAGGCCAGCGCCATTCTGGTGCTGGGAGGCTGGGGATGACAATAATTTACCAATTGTCAGGGAATGTAGAAAAGTGAGTTCACTCATACATTCGAAGGGGTCAGTGGGTGGTTCTAAGGGAGAGCCACACCATTAGGGAGAAGGGTGGAGATTTGTATATTTGATTTTAACAGGAGGACGGGGTCATTCCAGGAAGGCATCCATCAGGTCGTGGTAGTTCTATGGTCTGTTCATTCAACTTTAGGCATAGCCGGGTGTTGTTTGAAGATTTATGTTTTGCTTGACAGAATTAGTGCTCTTGGTACTGCTATAAATAGTCCTTCTGAGTAAAATTAATTAACAAATCTATAAAAACTGAGCACTGTTAGTGGCCAAGGAGATCAGAACAAAAATCTCTGGTTGTACTTGAAAAGGACTCTTGACACTATCTCGGGACAAGGAAGAAACGGTGAGACATGACCAGCACTTAGAGAACCTGCTGATATGTGTGTGTTCTGACCTGTAGTCCTCCTACAGACTCATTGCTCAGCTGCAATGTGGCCTTTAAAGAAACAGTGGTAAAATAACGATGATTCCCCACAAACAAATTTATATTTTATTCACCATAATTAGTAGTGGTGTATGAGGGGCAGGAAGAGAGGTGACCATGGGCAGGCTGCCTCCCCTTCCTCCGGGGCTTCCTCTGTGATTTCATGGCAGCTAATGCCTTCCTAGGTAACAGTACAGCCTCCCTAAGAGCAAAACTCTTCCGTACCCTCTGCTCCGTTCTCTATGCTTTCTGTGTGTGAACAAGCCGTGAGTAGGACTGGGGCCGTCTGGCCCTCCTCAAGAACTCTAGCACATGGTCCCTTCCCGAGGTGGTAGTGGGGTTTGAACTAAGTATCACTTTCCACAAAATAGCAAGTTTATGACCTTCACTCATTTTAGCTCCTGTCTTACTGAAGTGTGGAGTGTTTCTTCCCTTCTACCCCAGAAGTCATTTGGAATGGGAATCTGAAGGGAAACCATTAGATGCATGTGCTCAGGGGTCCCTTGGGGTGGACATGCTATCTATCTCATTAGGATGGACTCTCAAATTAAAAAGTGGACCTTGTGTGCATTTATACTCTCTCCTGGATCCTGGCCAGAGGAAAGAGGATAGAGATGGATGGGAAGATTCTGTTTCCCAGTTCCTATCTTGAGAAATTCCCAGCCTATTCAGCAGGTTACAAGGGAAGCGGTCTGCCTGCTACCTGGGATTTATGGTCACTCCGGGGATAAGCACTTGTTTCTGATGTTGAATGAGACAGTCTCTTCCCCTTAGCCTCTGGACAACAGGCAGGGAGTCTGACCATTTATTTGCCAAGCACATTATAGAAGACAAAAGAACACCGGATGGGAGGTTGAGTGAGATCCTCTGTATCCTTCTTTCCCAGGGATCCTGCTCTTTGGCTGCTGGAGGAGTTTATCTCTCTAATCCTGGAGTGCTGAGACATGTGCCTGTTTGTTCACTGGCACCAAAGGCCTTTTCATCAGTGTTTGAGAAATTGAGCTGTTTCGTGATCACATAGGAATTTTTTTACTGTCTTAAGTGCCTGACAACTCAGGGATGCCTTTCCTTCTGGAAGATCTCTAGTTTATTCTCCCTTTATGGGCCTGAAGTCCTCTTAATACTCAGCAAGCAGGTAAGAATTTTTTCCTTTCTCCTGGGAAACAATAGGGATTAGCAACTTGTGGCTTTGCTTATTGTTCTTAAGTAAAATTAATTGCGTTAAAATTTACATGTGCCTTTTGAAGAGAAGATAAATTATACATATTACAAGAAAGGAAGAAAAGGCAGGGAGATTATGAAATTCCTCTCAGAAAGGTGCTTTGTACCTCACTTGCTATGTAATGTGTCTATTCGAGCAGGCCTGTCCTTCCAGTGGGCCCAAGATGCCTGGGAGTTATGACTAGAAGCCCCAAGCTCATTGCTCCTGTTGTGGGGAGGATAATGGAAAGATCTGACTATTTGTCCTGTAAGAGTCATCCAGTTGTACCCTTGGGGTTGGCTGTGGTCTGAGCGGCTTCTTCTTGCTCAGAGACAGAGATGGGTAGGGTAGAGTTGGATAGAGTGGGGTGGGTAGGGTAAGATAGGGTAGGGTAAGGTAGGGTGGGTAGAATAGGGTAAGTAGGGTAGGGTGGGTAGGGTAGGGTAGGGTGGATAGGGTAGGGTAAGTTGGGTAGGGTAGGTAGGGTAGGGTGTCATGGATAAACCAAATGCTTGAACACTTTAGCCATAATTTGGAAAATGTACATAATGCAATCAAATGTTTCTTGGACTTTCTTGAACAGAGAAAAAGGGGATGGTGAGATAACTCTGATACTTTTATACATTTTGGTCTTGAAACTATCCTCTACCCTTAACACCATGCCAATAGACCCAACATGAGAAAGAGGACATCACTGTTTGATAAGCTTCTAAAATCTCATACAATGAATCTTTTGGTAGCAGTAAGACAGGCTGTATAGGATGCTAAAAGTTAGGGACAAACTAAAATGGCTTAAAACTTAAAAAAAATTGTTTTCCTTTTCCTTACTGCCTAAGGGCCAGCCAGATAGATAGCTCAGGGGTGCATATGCTAGGGGCAATATTCCAGCACTGCCTACAGCATTTCTGGTCATGTGCTGAAAGTGGCATTCTTCAGTTATCCAGAGCTGCATGTTATAATTTCCCCGAGGGCAAAAGTTCTGGATCAGCTGACCTCCCAATCCTAATTTCTTCAGTTTTTAGTAACTCTATGTCTCACTTTCCTCCCTTTTAAAACGGTTGTAAAAATAGAACGTACCTTCAATCCAGAGATGTTGTAAATGAATTGTGTCTACCCAGATGATATAAATGAGCAAGACCTATTAACAACTTCAGGGCCAGGGGAAGTGTTTGATATTTGTCATGACATTACTATTGTCACAATGTTATTATCACCTTTTTTGGATCATTGAGAAATAAATTTTCCTCCATTCTTTGGTAGAAATGCTTCAAGATCAAACAGGTTGGTTTGTGAATGAAGATGAATGTTTACTATTAAGCTGGAAGATACCTCATGTGTCTTCCCTTGTTGAAAACATACAGTATATTATCTGGGTTGGGACACGAGAACCTAATATCCTGTGTTTAAGCTCAATAGATAATACTTGCAAAGTCCCTTAATCTCCTCTGATTCCCACGAGAGGGAGCCCTGTTTCTCAGTGATGCTGGTGGATCTCAGCCCGATCACGAGTTCTTCCCGAGAGACTCCTGAAACATTAGTTTTATAGCAAAGATGCCTTCTGGCAAGACTGACTATAAAAAGCATTTTCTCTCCCATTGACTTGTATTATAAAGTCAGAGATGTGATCTCATGGGGGAAAAAAAAATCTCACAATTGATTGGACAAAAATGCTTATTTGAGGAATGACTAGATGCACGATGTGCTTGCTTTATACCTCAGCAGAGTTCTAAGTTCCTCACTGGGACTCCTAATTTTGTACCTCATAAGGATTTAGCACAGGGCCTTAAAAATGGGAAATATGGAGCTCGGGAGCCACATCTATATACTGGAACCAGGATTTTTTGTGAACTTTAAAAAAAGTTTGCTGTAGAATTCTTTTTGAAAACGGATTACTCTTCAATTTGTGCATAAGAGAGGAGCCTAAATACCTAAGTGCGGGGGTGGGGGGGAGAAGGGGAGCTGCACCCCCAGCCCAGGCGCCGTCGCCGCCCTGCGCAGAGGCCTGTGAGCTTTGAGGAACACAGACGTGAAGCCTCTGAGACGAGGTTCCCGAGATCCAGCGACTTAATTAAGTCTGCAGCCAATTATGGTAAAATCAAGGCCAGGATGCAGATCTTTAATTGTACTGGGAGGATTCTAAGCTCTCCCTTCTCTGAACGAAGAGAATTTCTATCCGTCTGATTAGCCCCAATCAACAACTAGGCCTAGGGACGGATGCAGACGGCAATATCATAATGTACCACTAGATGTCACTGTAGGCTACCTTATTGTGCCTACGGTCTCTCAGCTGAATTACACTCGAGTTTTTTAATTTGGAGTCTGTAGACTTCCGGAGAATCCGTGGATTAATTAGGAGATTCAAAAGGACTATGAAAAATATGAAATGGTGTTATAATATCAACGGAAAATTAACAAGTTATTTGGTGAGTCATAAAGAAAAAATTATTAGTTGGAATTCACTGTTGAGAGAAAAAGAAGAAAAATGGTTGTTTCACAGACTGAGCTCCCTGATGACAAAGAGCAGTTGGAGGGGCTCTCTTAGGGGGCTCCCCGCCTTCTTTTATTTCTATTTATTTGTTTTTTGGCGGAACCAGGGATTGAACTCAGATCCTTGCGCTTGCCAGGGAAGTGCTTATTCCACTGAATCATCTCCCTGCCCTGCCTTCTTTTAAAGCAGCACCGCTGCCTTCTGCATCAGAGAGCAGGCGCGGATTGGGCTGAAGAACCTGATGCGCGAAGTGCAGGAGAACTGGGATTGAATTTGGCCCCTTCCCTGGCTGTGTGAGTCGAGCATGTTATTTAAGCTTTTTCTGCATGGACACAACGTTAATACAATGATACCATGAGGTGCTGTGAAAACAAAAGGATATGATATGTGAGAGCAGACATTAACTGTCATTTTGGATTTTGATTACTTCACTTGATAAAAGTCTGCTAATAGCCAAGAATATTTGAAAACTACTGACTAAATCCAACTTCTTTCTTTTCTTTCTTTCTCTCTGAGGATTGAACCCAGGACCTTTGCACCGAGCTACACTCCCAGTCCTTTTTTTAAAAAAAAATTCTTATTGTGAGACAGGGTCTCGCCAAGTTGCCCAGGCTGGGCTGTAACTTGTGATCCTGCCTCAGCCTCGCAGAGTGCTGAGAATACAGGTGTGTGTCACTCAGCTTGGCAAGCTTTCAAAAAATGTGGGAACTGGGACTTAAAAGGCCAAATGGTTTGGTTCTCTGATTAAGTTTCACAATTTAGTAATACAACACAATTATTTATGTAAAACAAGACATTCCTTTTGTTAATCTTTTACAGGTGTAACCCTCCATATTCGGAAGAACCTGCTATGTCCCTGTTTGGGTTCATAAAATAGAAAACAGTCCTTCCTTTTATAACTGAGCATGCTGAATAAATCAGCTCAAGTTTAAATTTTATATTTATTTGTTATATTCACAAAAGTAATCCAGAACAAATTTGTTACATTTCAACAACGATGTGCTCTTTGGATGAAGCAAAATATACATTAATTAAGTAAATAGAGATGTTTTCATAAATTTTCAATCCCAAGTTAATGCTTTGATTTCATCAGTCTCGTTGATTAGGCCAATGTTTTGGTTGGGAAGGTGCACAGACGCTGAACAGTGTGGGTGCTGAGTGGAGTCTTTAAGACGCGAGAACGCACCTATGTGTAACTGTGTGATTGTCGGGTTTTTTGAGAAGTTATTAGCAAAAAAAAAAAAAAAAAATGCAGCGTGTTGGGTCATTTAGTTTTAGCTCACTGAAATCCCATTGCACTGAAATCCCACTACATGGTTTATTTCCCTGAATTCCTAAGATTTGCAAATAGTGATTTTCAAGGAATGCAATTTTGGGAAGATACCTCGTGAGGGTCTCTAACACTCAGGGTTGGGGAAATCTCTGCATCCTGAAACCAACAGATGAAGGCCCGGTGGATCACGCGCAGGACGTTCTGGCTGTGTGGAGGGGTCCTACGGAGTGGAGGCCGTTAGACTCTTGGATCATTAGTCTCTAACATGGGTTCCTGGGCTTCTCGGTACCTGGGGCCTCGTTACTGTTGCTTAAGCTGCTGCCGCCGCCGCGGCCGGCAGAGGGCGCAGGCGTCCTGGCTGTGGGGCAGGCAGGGCCCTGCCGGGCACCACACCCTTCATCAAGCAGGCTCAGCTGTTTATGGACACAAAGCTTTACGAGGGCCAAGAAAGAAAATGTTTTAATAACTTCTTTTGAAATTACAAAACAACAACAAAAACAAAAACATAATGATGAGCAACATACAATCAAGAATCCTGCCTATTACATTTATCTTCATACTAAATGTCATAAAACAAGATTTTTATTAAAGGCCTATGCAAGGGCCAGGGAGATGGCTCAGTAGAATAAGCACTTGCCTGGTAAGCACAAGGTCCTGAGTTCAATTCCCGGTCCCGCAAAAAAAAAAAAAAAAAAAAAAAAAAAAGACCTACACAGGCCAAAGCGTCTCAAAGTGACCCTGAGTTATACTTCCAAATTCCAAGCTCTCAAATTTTTTGTATGGGCAGAGGGGGCAGAGGGAGCAGGCTGGAGGGGCAAAAGTTCTCCTCTCTTGGGTAACACTGGCCGGGGCCTAAGTAAGGCTGCGGTATTTACAGTCAGCAAACTGCCAGCCCAAAGACCTCAGTCCTTTGCTGGTAGTGTGGGCAGGGAAAGGCTGGATACGTATTCCTCTGCCAGGCCACGGAGAACTGTGCTTCGGACAAATGAGTATCTCGAGGTTTTGCTCCTTGGGAAAGAGCCGCTGGAGGAGCTCTGAGATTTCCAAGCAGGTATCTCTGCCAGCCTCTGGGGGGGTGGAGGGGGGGCAAGAAGAGACCTCCCCCTGGAGATTCTCAGGCCTCGGTCGGTCGAGTTTCTGGCTGCCACGAGGAGG
>PVKA01017732.1:0-38776 GCA_004027165.1 Ctenomys sociabilis | reverse complement strand
AGCGGACTAAGCGCTTGCTTAGTTAGGTAAGTGCATTGGCCAGGGTTCGATTCCTGGTTCTGCATGCCCTGCTGGCCCCACCTTCGGGTGCGCTGAGCCGGTGATGGAGTCCAGGTGTGGTGGTGCACGCCTGTAATCCCAGCCCTCGGGAGGCAGAAAGCAGGAGGATTACTATGAATGTGCGCTGCATAGTGAGACCCTGTACAAAAACAAAAAAAAAAACAAAAACAACCTAAAAAAAAAAGTAAAGTTCATGAACATATTGTTACTCTTTGGCACACAATCATAATCCAGAGACTATATCCATAATAAAAAAAATCTGAATGAAAAAAATGTTAAGGAGTCTTTTTAAAAATCTACTTGTTTTCATTCAGCTATACGACCTTTGACAAAGGGACAACAACCATACACTGGAGGAAAGATAGCCTCTTTAATAAAGGGTTTCTCTTATATGAGAAACTCAAATTATAGAACAAAATAAAGGAAGTAGGAAGTAGGGAGATACATCTTAAGTGGGAAGGGGATCAAGAGAGGAGGAAGGATAAAAGGAGAAAGAGGATAAAAAAGGATAATGAAGTTTTATGTTCATATATCAACTCCACACAAGGAATGTAAACATTATGTAGTACAAATATATAGATATAGGCATAGGCAAGAGCTTTCTAAATAGAAATTCAACTACACCAAAAATAATAACAGTCAAAAAATGGGGCTGGGGAGATGGCTCAATAAAATAAGTGCCTGCCTGGCAAGTGCAAGGTCCTAAGTTCAACCCCTGGTACCACAGGGGGGAAAAAAGAGTCAACAAATGACAGTATATGCAATTAAAAATCTGGATAGCAAAGGAAACAACCAATGAAATAAAGAGACAACATACGAAATGGGAAAAGATTTGCCAGTTATTCCTCAGAGAGAAGACTAATATCTAGAATATATAAAGAATTAAAAAATTAGGCTTTTGGGGCCAGGGAGATGGCTCAGTAGAAAAGTGTTTGCTTGGCAAGCTCAAGGGCCTGAGTTCAATCCCTGGTTCCACCAAAAAACAAACAAACAAACAAACAAACAAAAAACCCCACAACAAACAAAGAAACAAAAAACAAAAATTAGGCTTCCCAAAATAAAAGATCCAGTAAAAAATTGATAACTGAAATGAATAGATGTTTCTCACATGAAGAAGAACAGATGGCAAATAAATACATGAACAATGTTCAACATTACTGGCCATTACAGAAATGCAAATTAAAACAACAGTGAGATTCCATCTTACTCCAGAAAGAATGGCTATTATCAAGACAGCATATAATAACAAATTCTGTGAGGCAAAAGTAACCTGTCTACATTGTTGGTGAGAAGGTGGACTAGTACAACCATTAAGGAAATTGGAATGAAGATTCCTTGAAAAACTAAAACTAGAAATTCCATTCATCTCAGCTATTTCCCTTCTAGACATGTTTCTATAAGAGTTAGACATATTATAGTAACATATGCATACCCACATTGATAGAAGCACAATTTATAATAGCTAAATCTTGGAAGAGGACTATAATTCCATCAACAGATAAACAGGTAAAGAAAAAGTGGCCAGGAAGGCGCTTATTCTATTGAGACATCTGATATATGTATACCTATGTTTATAGCAGAAGAATTTATGATAGACAAATCTTGGAAACAACCTAGATGCCCATCACCTGAGGAATGGATGAAAAAGATGTAGTATTTTTATACAATGTGGTATTTTATTACTTAGCTATAAAAATGATAAACTTGAAGCCTTTATATTTAAGTGGATGCCACTTGAAGATATAAGTGAAATAAACCAGACCTACATGTATAAATAGCATATAGTTCCCTAGTGTAAGAACTCAAAAGAAGAAATAAAAATAGAAAGGTATAACACAATTTTAAAAGGAAAGCAAGAACTTGAGAATTGGACAATGAGGAGAGGGCAAGAAGAAAAGCTGGAATGACAGGGGTAAAGCCATATATTTATATGCACAAGATGGTTAAGGCAATGATCCTGAGAAACATCAGCAGGCTTTTGAAACTAGCAGTTAATTGGTAGGATTCTCACCCTGACAACAATGTGTAATACTAGGGTCATGCTTGGAATGCCTGTCATTCTGATCTTCTAAATATGTGCTGCTTGTCATGTCATACCAATTACTTCCATACTGTCTCTCAAGTAAATGTTTGTTTTAAACAAAAAGGGTAATACATGCAAACAAGAGACAAGGGGGAAAAAGTGACATTTATATATGATGGAGCACTACTCTGTCATATAAAAGGACAAACTTTAATCATTTGTAAAAAAATGGATGTACCTTGGAACCATAATATTAAGTTAATCAGACACACCAACTCATATATTACATGGTTTATCTTATAAGAGAAACTGAAAATATAAATAAAAAGCAAAATAAAAGATAATATGAAATAAGGAAATTGATCTTTTGTAAATTGTAAGAGGACCAAGAAGTGAAGGGAAGGAGAGAATGGAAAGGGGATGAAGAAAGTACTAGGATGCTATGTGCATGCACCAACTCTCCACGAGGGACATAATCATTATGTACTGTAAACACGTACAAATAAAAATTGACCAAAATGTAGTTGCTTTATTTCTACACTGATTTAGATTGCCTGTTCTTTCAGAAGTCCTTTTTCCACTGATTGATATATTACAGATCAAATAATGATGATGACAATATGCTTTTCTTATGAAAAAGCATAAATAGGTTTTTTTTTAATGAAAGTTAATATAAATGTTATGTCCCCCTCAAAACACTGACATCAACACTAAATAGATAGCACTTTATAAAATTTATGTATTTGATACAGGGTCTCACTATGCAGCTTGAACACACAGTGATCCTCCTGTTTACAGCCTCCCCAGTGCTAGGATTACAGGCATGTGCCACCATGCCCAGACTCTGTCGCTGCTCAGCATGCCCCAGGAGCAGGGCTGGTGCAGAATGTGGGATGAGGCTGGTCCCTGCACTCGCCAAAGCAGGCCCTTATTCTGCTGAGCTATCTCATCAGCCCTCCTCAGAAAGCACTTTCTGATCCTAGTTCTTCCCAATCCTTCATCACCAGATTAGTCTTAAAACATTAGCTATGGCAGAGCAATAGGCATCTTCCTGAGGTCTGAACAGGCTGAGGAAGACAGAACTGGTGTGAAGATTTAGTCCCCTGAGGAAGGAAGGAAAATGTCATAGATATGAGCAATCTACAGTTGGATGTTAGAGCCTGAATAGGATGGCAAGGGCATCTTTATGAAGAAAAGGTTCAGAGAAAAACGTCAAAGTTCAAGAAGTTGAGGAGGCAATTTGGGATACAGAGTCAGAGTCCTAAAGGGGTGAGAGGGGTATTTGCAGAAGAGGCAAGGATGGGAGTTTAGTTACATTCCAGGTAATTGATTGAATAAGTAAAGATAAGGATAATAGGAGGCAGTTTTCTCAATAATAAATTACAAACATGAAAACTGAGAAAACTAGGATGACCTTTATAATTTTTGACTGGAATTGGCAGTACTGTATTAGGCATGAATTCATGGAGTTCCAAAAAGAAACATAAATATAGATGTGTATGTGTGTGTGTGTGTGTGTGTGCATATGCACACAGGTGTGCACTTATATGTATTTAGAGTCCATGGCTTGGCTGCTAAAAAAGCACAGATATTCCAAGAAGTGGCTGATTTCAGGGCTGGCACAGGGACAGTAAGGAAGACTCTGGAACAGCTTGTCATGCCAAAATGTAAGGAAGTGGTCAGAGAATTAGGAAGACATACCTAAGAAGCCTTTTTGACTGGACTCCCACTGGCAGAATCCTAATATATCTAAACATCAAAATAAATAATAATAGCTGATAAAATAAAATAAGAATCCATGAATTCAGAGTGATATAAATGAATGGGATGTTTGAGAGGATCAGGATAATTTACACAATTTCAAAATACTTTTCTATAAATTATTTGTTAATTACAAAAAAAAGTTCAGCTTTACAGTAGAGAAGGCTGGTAGACAACATCTTAATATAGTAACCAAATAAATACCAGTAATGGGACAAATCCAAATCATGTGCCACTTGAAGTAACCATTATTTAGTATCACTTTGGTGGTGTTTAAAAAGATGCATTCCTGAAATTGAATCCTGAGGAAACAGTCAAATCCAATTTGAAGGTGTTCTACCAAATAAAAAGCCCTTTTTATGAAAACAAATCAAAATCATGAAAGTCAAGGTAAGATTGAGGGCCTATTGCAAGATAAAGAAGGGCTAAAACATTTGACAAGAAATGAAGCCAGTAATGTGGCTGGCCGATAGTTTAGCAGACTAAAGTGCCTGCTTAGAGTGCAGAGGCTGGGGTTCAATCCCTGGTGTGCTGTGCTATCCTGACCCTGGGGCACACTGAGATGGTGGCTGAGATTAGGCATGGTGGTGCATGCCTATAATCTCAAAGCTTGGGAGGCTGAAAACAGGAGAATCACTTCAAGTCTGATCTGTGTAATGAGAGCCTGTGGACCCTGTACTTAATCCATTAAAAAAGAAAAGGAAAGAAGCCAATGATTCTATGAGGATCCTTTGGTATAAGACAATTTTGGGACAACTGGCAAAATCTGAATGGAGTCTGAAGATTAAATGATAGTAATGTGTCAAAGACTCAGCCCCCTTGGCCTTTGGTGATTCGATCACTAAATGTCCCTTTTATGACTGATTCTGCTGTACCCTAGCATCCTTTTTGATTTTCTAATCATTTTGTAATATGTGTGCTGACTCTTTCCTTTGAAAGACTTCTTGGTACTCAAACTCCCCCAAAACAAACAAGAAAACAAAAGATAACCAAATGCGGTGCACACCTGTAATCCTAGCATTCATGAGGCTGAAGCAAGAGGATCATGAGTTTGAGGTCAGCCTAAATTATAGAGTGAAACCCTGTCTCAAAAAAAAAAAAAGTTACATTTCCCAGCTTTGGGGGTTGTAGGGAATGTTCTTATTTCTAGGCATTGTATAATACAGTGCTCAGGGATGATAAATAATTCAGGAAAAATATGATTTGTGCTATATTTGCAGTTTATAAATTAAGGTTATTTAAAAACAAAGACTGATTTTAGAAAAAAATACTTATTTCATCCTGTTGATATTATACATATGTCACTGAGAAATACTGTGGAAACTGAAGACATCTAGCTATTGACAATTCTGAGATGTGTCATCTATTTGTGAGGTGTCAATAAGCTTATTCTAGAAACAAAAAGAGAGCCAGAGAAACTGAAGATGAGGAGGAGAAAAGGACAGAGGTAAAGTCAGATCCTGGGACTGAATCAGATCAGGTATGGCCATAAATGGCAAAAGTGAAGTAACATGAACAGATTTATATGTTTAAAATATCTCTTGCTGTGTGGCATGGTGGCATAAGCCTGTAATTCCAGAACTCTGTGAGGTTGAGACACTATCACAATGGGCAGGTTGGCAACTTAGTAAAACACTGTCTCAAAAATAAAAAATAAGGTCTGGGGATGTAGCTCAGTACAAAGCCTCTGGGTTCAAACCCGAGTATCAAAACAACAAAAACAAACCAAAAGTCTAGATGCTTTATATCAAATAAACTGTGCAAGGGCAAAAATGAAAGCAGGCAGGGAGACCACAGCAGAGATACTGTTTGTTTGGGCTAGAGTGGTAGTAGTGAGGTTAGTGGGAAGTGGTCAGATTTTCATATATTTTGAATGGAAAGCTCATTAGACCTGCTGATGGAGTGGATGTGGGTTATAAAGGAGAAGAACCAAGGATGGCTTCTAGGGTTTTGGTTGGAACAACTGCATAAATGATGGTGTCATTTACTGAGATGGAAAAGGCGAGGAAGTGACCAGGAAAATAAAAAGAATTGCAAATTACACAATGGAATGGGGGAAATGAAAGCCTGACTAAAATGAACTAGAGACTAGAAAGCAAGGAAGAGGAAAACACATGATTTTCCTGAAAGATCAATATGATTTGGGTCAATGGAAACACAGGATGAGAGAAAATGCAGACAAAATTGTTAAGATAAAAGGGCAGAGATGAACTTGACTCAAGGAACGGAAACACTTTGGGTAATAGTGAGAAATAGGACAGGTAAGGCAGAGTCATATTATGAACAGCCTCCAAACCAGGTTTAGACTTGATGTAGTAGGAAATAGTAGTAATGAGATATTTTTGATTAGGGAAGTGATATGATGAAAGTTACACTTAAAGCAGATTAGATGGCAGTGGTATGCAGGGTAAAGGAGGCTGTGGGAGAGCCCTGGAGGCAATGGCAGCAATTCAAGTGTGAGAGGATGAAAGTCTAGGCTCAAGTTTTGGTTTCATGAGTGCACTGAAAAAGGAAGGCTCGGGAGAATCCTGATACCTGACTAAATAAGGAAACTGATTTCAAGTTTCTGAACTTAACACATTGTGATAATACTGAGAAGGAAACCTGGAAAGAAAACCCATATAAGATTTGACATGATAGTGGGTCATCAAAAGAGAAATGTCCAATAGGAGTTTAAAGACAAAGAAGAGGAGATTTGGGCATCATATATAATATATGATGCTTAGATCCCTGAGAATGAATGGACTCTTCAGATGGAAGAATGAAGAACTAGAAAAGAACATTGTCAAGTACCTTAGAGATATTTGGAGAGGCACACAATCAGAAGTGGGAGGAATAACAAAAGCAAGACAAATGGATGATAGGTAGGTCAGACGCAAGGACAGAAAATGAGAAGGGGATAATATCATTTAGATAGGAAGAAATGTTTGTAAAAGATAATATACTCAATATAATAAAAATAGATCAAGAAGAATGAAACAGAAGCAAGTATCATAGGATCTTTTAATTAGTCCTGGTTTATTTTGAAGAGACTAGTTAGGAAAGAGAAAGTCAGAGGAGAAGCTAGTTTTCTGAATGGAAGAATAAGGAAGAAGGATTGCAGTAAAGCAAAAAAAAAAAAAACATTTTGTGAAAATTTTAGTAAAGAAAAGAAACAGGACACAGAAATCAAGATTATTTGAAGACTTTCTCTTTTTTTGAAAAGGAAGAAATAAAATGTAATTTGTAGACAACATGATCATCCATGTAGAAAATTCTAAAAAATTACAAAAAAAAATCTCCTAGAACAAATGAGTTTAGCAAGTCATGACTAAAGGTTCAATTTAAAAACATATTTCTATATTGTATTAACAATAAACAACTGAAATTAAAAATTAAAATCAAACAGGTTTATTTATAATAGCACCAAAAGATAACTATTATGTATGAATCCAAGTTTACAGTATATCCCAAATTAGAAACATTGGCTTAAGAAATCAAAGAAGACCTAAATAAATGTAAAGATATATTTTTAGCCAATTCTTATTGACATACAGGCTCAAAAATTGAACTTTAGCATATTCACAATGATCAATGAAACAGACAAGAGTCCAAAATAGAACCACAGGAACATAGTCTACAAATGATTTTTTTAAAACAAAAATGTAAGATAATTTCATGGAGAAAGGATACTTTTTTGTCAACAAATAATGCTGGAACAATTCTGTATTCAGGCACAAAATAACTTTGGGCAATTCTTTATGTCTTGCAAAAAAATTAAGTCAAATGGGTCACAAACTTTTATAAAACTTCAATAAAACATAGCAAATATTTGTGATTTAGACAAAGAGTTTGTTTTTTTAAATTGTATCAAATCAGATTTACTTTTTAATGAATACTACAGACACATAATCCAGAGATTCACAATTCATTTATTGAAAAACACATGGTATTTGTACATTAGACTATGTCCACGTAGGTGTATGAGAAAAGATGTTTATGAGGAAATAACTGACACCAAGCTTTTTATATTACTTGTTTGTCCTGTTCTCCACTACATGAAGTTTCTCCTCAGTGTGACTTCCTTCATGTATTGGAAACTGTGTGAATGCTTCCCTATAATGCTTACATGTATAGGGTTACTCCCCAGTGTGAGTCACTTGTTTTTATGTGATGAAGATTTAGTAGTACATCCTTTCCTACACTGCTGTTACATACATAGGGTTTCTCACTAATATGAATTTTGTTGTGTATTTGACAATATTTGTGTGTACTGAATGCTCTCCCATATTGTTCATATATTTATGGTTTCTCCCTAGTGTAACCTCTTTTGTGTATTGATATCAATTGTGTCTTCTGAACACCTTCCCATACTGTTCACACACATAGGGTTTCTCACCAGTGTGACTTCTTTCAGTCTTTGGCAGTATTGGTGTGTATCAATTCCTTTTCCACATTGCTTACATACATAGGGTTTCTCCCCATTTTGATTTTTTTCATACATTTGACAATAAATATGTGCACTAAATGTGTCCCCACACTGCTTGCATATATAGTGTCTCTTCCTTGTGTGATTTCTTTCATGTATTTGATACTGTCTTCTGAATGCTCTCCCATATTGTTTAGATACATAACTAGTATGAGTATGACTTCTTTCATGTCTTTCAACAATATCTTTTTATACTAATGCTTTTCTACATTCTTCATGTAGTACATTGTGTTAGGGTTAGGGTTTCTCTGGAGTACAAGTTTTCTTTTGCACTTGGTAAGTATGTTTATTAAATGTTTTCCAACATTGCTTGCATACAAAGTGTTTCTGCCTAGTGTGAGTTCTTTTATGGCTAACAAATGAAACATTAAAAACAAAATCTTTCCCTCATTGCTTACATACATAGGGCTTCTCCCCAGTGTGATTTCTTTCATGTCTTTGACAATGACTGTGTCTCCTGAAGGTTTTACACATTGCTTACAATTATATAGGGGTTCTCTCCAGTATGAGTTCTTTCATATGCTTGACAATTACTATGGGTACTTTTCTACATTGTTTACATATCTATCTATTCCTTACAATGTGATTTCTTTCATGGATTCGAACACCCATTGGGTTTCCTGGAGACTTTCACACTTATATACAGTGGTCTTTTCTCCAGGGTAAGGTTTTTTTTTTCAATTTTTAGGATAAGTTCTTTCATTAAAATCAAAGTCAGTTTTCCAACACTGCTCATATTGATAGGGTTTTCCTCTATCTGAAATTGCTACCAATTCATTCTTCCACATTCATTATATTTATGCAGTGAAGCTTTTTCCTATATAATGTTTAGACAAATAACATTCAAAATTTCTTTATCTCTCTGCATATTTTTAATTAATTTACTTTTTATTTTATTGAAGTACAAATATCAATGAGACAGTTTTAAGATACCTTAATAGGACAGATTCGATAAATTAATACACTGCAAGCTGTTTTCATAATGTTTTGGTATCATACAAGGTGCATACATGATATTATACTTACAGACATTATTATAGCAGATGTCTCTTATCAGTAAATTAAGAGAGTGTAGCTGTTTACATATCTTATTTTTTATACCTGAATTATATCAAAGATTCAATAATTAATACTTTCTACCTCGTTATTTTCCTAGTGGTTGTCCATAGTACTAGAAGCCTACACAATATCCTATCCAACCACCATTAGTGCAAATCTTGCCTCTCACAGAATTATGTAGAAGCACAGTGTATCTATCCCAACTGTACTGTCCATACACACACATCATAATTCTTCCTTTCTATACCCCTTCCTTTGTCTACACCTGTCAAAGATGGGCACTCCATTGTCATTCAACCAATTTAGGTGCCTGAACTTGACACAATCCAACACAGTCCAGAATTCCACAACAATAATGAGTTATCTGAAGAAGTTGTCAACTGTAGCCATTTACAGCTCAACTTATTATTATGGCCCTGAGGTATATACCTCATTTTTATACTTTTCTGCTGGATGGTTAAGACCTAGATAGAGCAAGACCTATATACCAAAACATGTAGTTTTTGTTTCTGATGAGGTCAGTGAAGTCCCCTTAGGGTTTATCTTGTAATCCTGTACTTTACTCTAGATCCTTTGTCTGTATCATCCATGTGGATGAGTCATGGCCAACGCTTGACCAGTTTGCTCTCTGTGAGAGCCTGAGAGAAAGTTTTCTCTCCATGTGACTCTCCCCAGGCACACTACAGAACTTCGGTCTCTTTCCTCTGTGGCTCCATAATCTCCCTGTTCAGAAAATTTGGGGCTCAAGTGAGTTTCATGATGTTACAGTACAGGTTCTCCTATGTCCTGAGTCTTCGCTGACCTTGAAAGGCTAGGGCCAAAATGTTGGCTGGCCTTGCAGCTCTTCTATTTCTCCAATTTTGATCTGTAAACTTAGGTTGTTAACCATCCAGAAGAAAAGATGATTAGCACCCTGTAGCAAATGCCATTCACTTTGCCCTATCTGACTCAATTGTTTTTAGTTGTTGTTGTACATTTCCATTTGTATTTCTTTTCACTTCTTATACTAGGGAGACTATACGATATTTATACATGTGTGTCTGGTTTATTTCACTTATGAGTATATGTTCAAGTGGCATCCACTTCAGTATAAGTGCTTCGAACTTATCATTCTTAATAACCGAGTAATACTCCACAATATAGAAATACCACATCTTTTTCAACCATTCCTCATGTGATGGACATCTTGGTTGTTTCCAAGATTTTGTTATCACAAATTGTGTTGCTATAAACATAGGTACACATATATCACTATGATACGTTTTCAGTTCATCTGGGTGCATTTTTTTTAATGTAGTTGGTTGTTGTAGGGTCTTACTATGCAGCTTGGACTCATGATGATCCTCTTACTTTGCTTCCAGCCTCCCAGTACTGGGATTATAGGCATAAACCACTGTGCCCGGACTCTGGATGGCTCAGCCCATCCTGGGGTGGGGATGGCATGGCATGTAGTGCTGGGGATCAAACCATCAAACTGTGGTCCCTGTACTTGCCTAAGCAGGTGCTTTAGTTGATGAGCTCTCTCTCCAGCCCCTGCATATCTTTATAAATAAATACTAAAGTATCTGTCTTGTTTTTGAAATTATCTTTTACCAGTTTTTTTTCTTAAATTAAACCTAGAGATATTCTGGTGAACTCTGAAAAGATTTGTATGAGTGAGAAATAATTTAAATGTACACATTTTCATATAATGTAATTTATTATATGCAATAAACTTCTATCCAGGTAAGATATTTATTTCTAAGTGGAAGACTATAAGCCAATATTCTCTTATTGAGTTCATTCACACTTAAATTCTTTAAAAATATTTATAAAACTTATACAATATAAAGAAGCATTTTTCATGTTAAAATTATCAAACAATCTTTACCAACTCTCAGAAATCCTGTGTGAAACAAGTAATATGTTTGTTTTAGTAATATGTTTATCATTCAGACAAAAATGCTTAAAGAAAAAATGAATTACTTGTCCTATAAACTACCTCTTGACATGTTTATATTTTTTGGAACATACTAATGATTTCTGATAAAGATAAATTGGCATATCACTTAGTTTCTTCCAAAATACTCACTATTGAACCGGGCGTGGTGGTGCATGCCTGTAATCCCAGCACTCGGGAAGCTGAGGCAGGAGGATTGTTATGAGTTCGAGACCAGCCTGAGCTACAAAGTGAGCTTAAGGCCAGCCTGAACTGCATAGTGAGACCCTGTTTCAAAAAGACAAAAAAAAAAAAAAAAATACTATCACGACAGTAAGAGGATTTATTTAAAATGCAGAAATCCAAAAAGAGAGTAAGAGAGGAGGCTTTAGCAGGAAAATTTTAGAAGTCAGAAAGAAGATGGAAGATACAGAACTAAGGTAGCAGACATGAGAAACCTAAACCAGTAGTAGACCAAACCAAGGACAATCCAATGTTTATCACTCTAAGGAATTTCTACTCTTGGAGGAGGAAATGAAAAAATATGGGCAGAGGCTAAAATAAGGGAGACCAATAGAAAAATATTTATGAAGCTGTTGGAATTCTTGGGAACACTCCCTCATCTTTGTAGAAGCAGTTATCCCTCTTCCACACAGAAGCCTACTTACTAGATGGGTAGTAAAGTCTAAAGTACAAAGGGCCAGTGAGATAGCTCAGCAGACTAAGTTCCTGCTTAGGCAAGTACAGGGACTGGGCTTCCATCCCTGGCACCACATGCTGTACCTGCCCTGCCCATAGGTGCACTGAGCTGGCCACTGGGGATGGTGGCTCATGGCTATAATCCCAGTTCTGGGGAGCCTGAGAACAAGAGGATCACTACAAGTCCAAGCTGCATAGTGATACCCTGTACCAAATACATTAAAAAAAAAATCAAAATACACAAATGGCATAGTTGATAAACTCTTGTAATCCCAGTACTCCTGGAAACTGAGGCAGGAAGATCACAAATTTCTGAGCCCAGCACTGGCAATTTAGTACTGAGCAAGATCTTGCCTCAAAATTTAACACTGACTAAAAGGGCTGAGGATGTACAAAAGTCCTAGGTTTAATCCAGTACTGGAAAAAATGAACGAGAAGGAGAAGAAGAAAGATGATGAGAAGAAGGAGAAAGAGAAGGAGTGGAAAAAAGAGAAGGAGAATGCGAGGCATCATAAGAAGAGTAAGAAACAAAACAATTAAGACAAGGTTATGGCATTAGAATAAGGGAGTTAAGTAAAAGTATGCATACTGAATGCAGAGACCCTCATTTCTCTATTTCTGTTTGGCTCCTAAACATTGGTGACCAGCCTTGTTACTTAGGAAACTGGCCAAGAAGGAACTCTTTAAAATATAGGCATTGGGATTTCCCCAAAGGCCTGGGCAAGTCATTCTGTAATGAAGGCCATAATCAGCAGGAGTCAGAGGCCAGGGAGATGGCTCAGTGGAATAAGCGCTTCCCTGGCAAGCGCAAGGGTCTGAGTACAATCCTCAGTTCCACAAAAAAAAAAAAAAAAAAAAAAAAAAAAAAAAAAAAAAAAAAAAAAAAAAAAAAAAAAAAAAAAAAAAAAAAAAAAAAAAAAAAAAAAAAAAAAAAAAAAAAAAAGAACTTAACAGTTTCCATACTGATAGATGTGAGCAACCATTACAGGACTTCTAAGTCAGGAAGTAACAGAGTAAACAACACAAGCATAGAGAAAAAAATGTACTTGGTCATAATTCTGTAACCATCATTAAGAATAGTTGCTATAAAAGAAAAGCCACCTAACAACTTTTCAATATCTAACTTAGAATATGTCACTAACTATTACTTATGTTATAACACAGTAAAGGAATGCCATAAAAAGGAATGCCCAGAGAACAAAAGGCTCTTGGGAATGAAAAAAGAATAGTGTAAATGGAAGATCAGTAGAGAAGTCTAAGACTATGTTGAGAGTTCTTTCCAAGAATAAAACAAAGACACAAATGTGGAAAATTGGACATAAAAAAATAAGACTACTTCACAGGAAGTCCAATTCCTACACATTAGGGGATACAGAAAGAAATGACAAATAAATTTATGGGATGTAATTTTCATCAAGGAAATAATTTAAGAAAATTTCCCAGAACTGGAGGAGGCCTGAGTTACCAGATTGTAATGGGTCACTGAGCACCTAGCACAAATAATGGGTGAAAATAGATCTCCATCAAAGCACACTGTTAAGAAATTTCAGAACCCTAAGGAAAAGTTTTCAGACAGGAAAAACCAATGATACTTAGATTCCAAATGGCTAGAAATTCTTGAAAACAATAACACTGGAAGCTAGAAAACAGAGGGATTGCATCTCAAAAAGTATCATGGAAAATAAATTGTACTCTCAGATTTTATTTCCAGCTAAACTCTCAATCAAATATAAGAATAATATTTTAGGACATGGAAGATCTCAAAAACATATTTTGCATTCAGTCTTCTGTAAGGGAGTTACCAACAGAACATGTGTTCCGCCAAAATAAGGGACCAAAGGAGACAAAATTTATTTTTATTTTCACAATATTTGTTGTATTGCATAGTGTTGTATTCAAATTAATTGTTCATATTGCCAGATATATGCATGCAAAATTAGAAGAAAAAAGAAACATGTAAGAAGTTAAAAGAAAAAGGAAAAATAATTGAAAAAAAGGAGACAAAACAAATTAAGCACCAACTCCTCCTTTCCATAGACCAGCAGAAATCCGCAGTAAGATTTTTAACATAGGATAGGACAGAGAATTCCCCAGAAGCTGATAAAGGGAGATACCGAGATGAGGGGCCAGAGCCAGCATTACGAGCCATCGCAGACACAGGGATCCAGATAGAATAACCATATAAATTTGATCAAAGGTGAAAAAACAAGAAAAATTTCTCAGTAAAGATTAAATTACTTCTGAATGTCTGACAGAGATTTAGATTAACATTGTCTATTAGATCTTGTGACTGTGGAAATGTTTTATATTTGCACTGTCCAATGCAGTAGCCACTAGCCAGAGTACTTAAAAATGGCTTACTATTTGATGTAATTAGTTTTATGTATTTAGTACAGGGTCTCACTACACAGATCAGACTCAGTGATACTCCTGTTTTCAGCCCCCCAAGCACTGAGATTACAGGTGCATGCCACCATGTTCACAGCGCACCCTAGGGGCAGGACTGGCATGTCATGCTGGGGGATCCAACCCTTGATTCCTGCGTCTGCCTAAGCAGGCACTTTAATCCACTGAGCTATCTGGCTGACCCTTCTTTAGTTTATTTTTTTGAGACAAGATCTCACTATGTAGTGCAGGCTTGCCTTGAATTTGTGTAGTCTGGGATGGCCTCAAGCTTGCAGCAATCCTCCTGCCTCAGCCTCCCGAGTTCTGGGATTACAGGCATGTGCCACCACACCTGGTTGTAAATTTTATTAGTCATATGTAATTAGTTGCTACCATGTGAAGCAGTGAATTTTTTTTTTTAAATCAGATCATCTTTATTGAAGTAATTCCTCTTATGCTTCTTAGCCAGCTGGCCACTGTACCACACGATTGTTATGTTATTTATGATGATATTGATCATCAGCACTGCAAACTTCAAACCAGACAGTTTCTAGGATCTGTTTAACAGTTCCAGAAAGGTCTCTGGCTAAAGACTGGTGCCGCATTTGTTGAACAATGTTGACAATCTCATCAAAAATGAGGTTTAATATTTTTCCAGTTCTTTCTGTCTCTTGGTGATAACATCATCAAGGCATGTGGTGACTGCATGGTCAGGGCTCTGGTGACTCTGATGACTAGGACAGATTGAATGGCCAGTTTTACTGCAATCTTCAAACCTTTTCAGTCACTAGTTGCCTTGAAAATAGCACTCAAGTTTTTGGAGACAGATCTTAGGGGCCAGGGAAGGTATGGTGCCAACCTCACCACTGATACATCTTGGGCACACAAATTTGATCTCACTGGGGTTGCTTTTGGGTGACATGGTTAGGAATAGCTGGTGTCAGCTGGCCTCAAGACAACCAAATAAAGTTGCACTTTGGCCCCCTCAGAGCTGAAACCCAAAAGAGTGGTGCAGATTTAGATAGTAAACAGAAGGTTTGGGGTTGAATAGAAATATGTAAACAGAAGGTTAAACAAATGAAATACAATTATTGACTGTCAAGAAAATAAATACTTGTACAACAAAGAAAAAAACACAGCTTACTATATTACTCAGATCTGTACAGAATTACATAGTAAAGACTGGGGGGAATATAACTGAGTGGTAGAGTATATACCTTGCATGTGTGAGGCTCTGAGCTCAATCCTCAGCAAACCCTCCTTAAAAGAATTATATAGTTGTAAAGCCTGGTGTGGTAATACTCAGAAGGCTGAAGCAGGAGGGTTGCTACTACTGTGAGGCCAGCCTGGGCTGTATACAGAGTTGAAGGTCAGCATGGACTACAGAGCAAGACCTTGACTCCCCCCAAATTGGTTATAATATGATTGACACATTCTAAATTATATCAGATACTGCAAAAGTTGTTACATGGCTTTTTTAAAAAAGTATATTTTCTCCAGAACAATAATTTTTTCTTCCTCTTACTGTTCTATCAAAATTTATTGAACAAACCATTAAGGAACATTTAGATTATTTCTAATTTGGAATAACTCAACCAGACTTTAATAATTGACATGACAGATCATTGCTTTTCAAAATTCAACTATAATCTGAGCATGGTAGTGCATGCCTGTAATCCCAGCACTTGGGAACTGAGACAGGAGGATCTCTGAGTTCAGGGCCAGCCTGGGATATAAAGTGAGTTCAAGGCCAGCTTGAACTGCATAGTGAATATTTTGTCTTAAAAGACAAGTAAAATAAAAATAAGTAAAATTCAACTGTAAACAGGCAAAATGAAACATACAATTAAATGTATCTACTTTAAGTGTATACCCTTTGTGCTTTAACTGTCAGTGCCATAAAGATATAAAATATTTCATTATCCTAAAAGTTTATCTCTCTTTGCACTGAATACCCCCCTACATCCAACACCAATTTATTTCCTTCCATTATAAATGTCTGTTTCTTCCAGAATTTTTACATATGTGAAATTACAGAATTTATTCTTTTTGATTTTTTTCTAACTTCTAAAAATTCATTCACATGTTCACATATCAGTAAGTTGTTCTTTTTTTATTGCTTATAGTGATTCATTTTCTGAAAGTACCTATAATTTGATTTGCCATATTGTTTCTACTTTGGAGCTATTATGAATAAAGCTGTTATAAACATTTACACACAAGTGTTTCTGTGATTGTGTTTTTCATTTCCTCTGCACCTAGGAATGAAAATTGGTGCATCATATAGTAGATGTGTTTTACTTTATAGGAAACTGATATTTCCCAAGTGGGGAGTGTAGAAATACACATATGAGAATTCCAAAAATTAATGCCCTTGACATTTGATGATATCAGTATTCTAGATTGCTCAAGTGGATATGCATTTGTATCTCATTTTATTATGTATTTTATTATATGTTATATCATTTTAATTTTTTATTTACATTTCTCTAATGACTAGTGACATCTAGCATCTTTTCTATGTGTTTATTTAGCCTTTAAATATTTTTGTGTCTGTCAAATTCTTGGCCACCTTTAAAATGGGGTGGTTTGTCTTTTTCCTGAGTTATAAAAGTTATTTACATAATTTGACTATATGTTATCTTGTCATGTATATGTATTAAGAATATTTTCTCTGTTTTCACTTAGCTGGCATTTTCATTTTCTCCCTACTGCTCTCATTGCCACCCTGGAGATAGAACTTAGAGATTGGGGGCCATAATATTAAGCTGAGCTGTAAATGGCTATGGTCGACAACTTCTTTGAATAACTCACTATTTTTTTTTGGTGGAACCGGGGATTGAACTCAGCCCTTGCACTTGCCAGGGAAGTGCTTACTCCACTGAGCCATCTCCCTGGCCCCTTTTTTTTGTCTTTTTGAGACAGGGTCTCACTATGCAGTTCAGGCTGGCCTCGAGCTCACTTTTGTAGCTCAGGCTGGTCTCAAACTCACAACAATCCTCCTGCCTCAGCCTCCCGAGTGCTGGGATTACAGGCATGCGCCACCATGCCCGGCTTGAATAACTCACTATTGTTGTGGAATGCTGGACTGTGTTGGACTGTGGTGTCGAGTTCAAGCACCTAAGTTAGTTGAATGACAACGGAGTGCCCACCTTTGACAGATGTAGACAAAGGAAGGGGTACAGAAAGAAAAAATCATGATGTGTGTGTATACACAGTACAGTTGGCATAGATAATGCTGTGCTTCTACATAATCCTATGAGAGGCAAGATCTGCACTAATGGTGGTTGGACAGGATATTATGTTGGCTTCTAGTACTACGGTCATCAACTAGGAAATTAATTATTGAATTTTTTGATATAATTCATGTATAAAAAATAAGATAAGTAAGCAGCTACACTCTTAATTTACTGATAAGAGACATCTGCTAAAATAATATCTGGAAATATAATATCATGTATGCACCTTGTACAATATGAAACATTATGAAAATAGTTTGCAATGTATTAATTTATCGAATCTGTCTTGTTAAGGTGTCTTGAAACTGTCTGATTGATATTTGTACTTCAATAAAATAAAAAAATAAATTAAAAAAAAAAAGAACTCAGAGATTGTTAGGTAAGCACTCTACCACTGAGCTATATTCCCTAGCCCCATTTTCTTAACAATATCCTTGGGAAAGAAATCTTAACTTAATAGTCTAATTTATCAAATTTTCATTGTTAATACTTATGGGGAACAGCCTAGGAAAATTTTGCTGAAATTTTATATTTAGATCTTCAGATTATTATGAATTAATCTTATATACAGTGCAATTTAATGACTGAGATTAATTTTTCCCATATAGATATCTAGTTATACCAGTACCAGTCATTGAAAAGACTATTATCTTGATACCTTATATAAATTGACTATGTATGCATGGGTCTACTTTTGAACTCATTCTATTCCAGGGATCTATATTTGAAAGTTTACTACAATGTCACACTGTCTTGTTTGCTGCATTTGCATTTATAGTTTTGAAATCATAAGAGTTAACATCCCCAACTTTGTTTTTTTGCAAAAAATTTATGATATTTCTAGGCCTTTGGTACTGCCATTTAAATTCCAGAGTCAACTTACGAATTTCTGTCAAAAAAGGGGTGTGGAATTTTGACTGAGATTGCATTGCATGCATAAATTAAATTGGGAAGAATTTATCCCCACTTTCTTTTCAGTGCTGAGGACTGAATACAGGGCCTTACACACTCTACACCGAGCTACATTTTCAGCCCAAGAACTGATGTCTTAATTGAATCTTACAATCCATGAACATGAATAACATCTATATTTAGGTCTTCTTTAATTTCATTCAGAAGTATTGTGAGTTTCCCTTGTATACATGTTTTTTTTTGGGTGAAACAGGGCCTTGCTGTGTGGTTCAGGGTGGCCTTGAACTTATTATGTACTCCAGACTGACCTCAAACTTGTGGTGATCCCCTTACCTCAGCCTCCTAAGTTCTGGGATTACAGGAGTGCACCATCAGGCCCAGCCATTGTCTATATCTTGGTGTATCTTATTAACTTAGTCTAAGATTTTTTTGTAATACTGTAAATGATATTTTAAAAATTTATGTCCAATCATTCATTCAAAGTATAAGAAATATTAGACTTTATATATTGTATCTTATGACTTTGCTAAATTCATAATTACCTTTAGTAATTTATTATATAATCATATTATTTTCAAAAATTTAGTTTTACTTCTTTCCAATCTGTGTGCATTTTATTTACTTTTTTACATGTGTTTAGGACAAGGTCTACAGGGTCTACAGGATCTCACTACGTAGATTGGATTTGTAGTGATCCTCCTGTTTTCAGCCTCCCAAGGGCTGGGATTACAGGCATGTACCACCTTGCCCAGTCTCAGTCCCCATTTCAGCACACCCCAGGGGTGGGGCCAGCATGGCACACCAGGACTGATCCCCCGCCACTGCACTCTGCTTAAGCAGGCACTTTAGTCTGCTGAGCTATCTGGCCGGCCCTTGCATTTTATCTCTAGTATAATGTTAAATGGAAGTGACAAGAGTCAATAGTCTGTATTATTCTCTATCATAGATGTAAAGTGCTTGTTCTTCCATCATTGACTATTATGCTGTTTTTATGTTCTTCAGGTTCTTTTATAAGCAGAAGACATTCCTTTCTAATCTTTGTTTTCTAGCAGAATTTGAGTTTCGTTGAATATTTTTTCTGCATTCAAGAATATCTGCTATAAGATAAATGTTATTTCTTCTCTAGTTACTTGATAGAGTTCATCAGTTTGTAAAACTTTTAGTCACTGTATTTTAAAACTCCAGCCAATTTTTGAATTGAAATTATATACAGGTTAATTGTATTAATTGTTATGCTTGATATTATCCCTGAAGTCACTGAGGCAATATTCTTTCAGATGTTTTCTCATTATGCTTCAATTTGAATAGTTTCTATCACTGTCTTCAACATCACTAAAGTAGCCTCTCGTCTGCTGCTAAAAATAACCAGTGATATTTTAACTTTTATTTTTATTCTTTTGGTGCTAAACTCAGGACCTTGCACTTGCCAGGCAGGTGTTGTGCCGCCGAGCTATATACTGGACCCTTAAAGTTTAGATATACTTTTTAAAGTTAGAATCTATTTGCTTTCCTTGCTTTAATATCCTCCATTTTTGATTCATTATATTCCTTCAATTTTTTTTTTTTTTTTTTTTTTTTTTTTTTTTTTTTTTTTTTTTTTTTTTTTTTTGTATTTTAGTAAGGGTCTACAGCATGTACAGGGTCTCTCTTCGTAGATCAGACTCATAGTGATCCACCTGTTTTCAGCCTCCCAAAGAGCTAGGATTATAGGTGTGCACCACCACGCCTAGTCCCAGTTGCTGTCTCACCTGCCCAGGGGAGCGGGGCTGGCACAGCACACCCACGAATCGAACCCTTGGCCCCTGTGCCTGTTGCAGGGCTTTAATCCAATGAGCTATTTGGCTGCTCCTTTAAATTGTTGAGCATATCTATAATAGTTCCTTTTCACTTATTTTATTGAGACATACTTTATACAAAATAAAAATACATTTGTTAAGTCATTAAGCCATACGTCTCTGACCTACAAATGAGTTCTGTTCTGGAAGAGTGTTTCTAAGTCATATTTTTCCATAAATCTAATAAAGTAAGTATTATATACCACTGACACAAATATATAATGTAAAACATAAAAAATCCAAATATAAGGTCTATTCATATCTGTTAAAGTTAGCAACTTGAATGTTTATATGCCAGGGTCTTACTATATATCCTTTTTAGTGTAAAATTCTAGAAGTTTTGACAAATATATACACAATAAAAATACAATTCCACCCCAAATCTCCACAGTTACCCTTTGTAGTTAACCCTCATACTTAGTTTGGTGACTACTGATCTATTTACTGTCCCTATAGTTTAGTCTATGCAAGAATATTGTATAAAGGTTAATTTCCACTAACTATAGTAGCAAATACTTATAACCGGAGTACTGTGAAGATAGGAGACTGAGAAAGGACTGAGAGCTTGCAGCCAGTATGGGATACATACTGAGTTCAAGTTTAGCCTGTAGTACATAATGAGAACCTGCCTCATACCTCTCTCCGCACAAAGAGATCAACTTCCTACATGATCATGTAAGAAGCTCCACTGATGTGCCTTTTAAAAAAATAATTACAACATACTTCAAAATACATTCAATAGTCTTTGTATAATCCTAAGGCACATATAAGAAGCCCCTGTTCAAAAATATCTACTAAAATTTTCTAAGAACAATAAAAGTTCTTGGTATCTGAACCACCAACTCAGTGAGACTCCATTCCATTCCGTGTAGCAAATCATATAAAGCTTCCTCTCCCCCAAGACTTTATTTTGAGGGCTATCCTTCTCAGGAGCTAAAGGACAACAGAATTTTAATCCTGCCCTCAGCTGTTGCTGAAGTTAAATTCCATATAACAATGGCCATAAACATATAGCATCTCGACCATGGTACTCATTCTAACCACCCGTGTGCCCAAGCAGGTGGCAGCACTTGCTACAGACACCACTGACAAGATGGAGACAAGCCTGGATGAAGTCATGAAGACTACCAGGATCATCACTGCCTGCTTTGTGGCAGTGACTCTGCTATCTGCTGCCATGTTGACTGTCTTCTATAAACTTTGTAAGTAGCACCAGCAGTGGAGTACAGTCATAGCTGCCCAGACAGTTGAAATTACCAGGTGGATACATTCAATGGCAGCAATAGCAGCTCCATCTGGTATATTATGTGTGTGTATGTGTGGGTACGGGAGTAGTGCTGCCCATAATTCATGACCATATTAACTATAACACCTACAAACTAGCACATGGGGCCCACTGGATAGAAAATAGCCTGGAAAATTCTCTGTACCCCACAGTCATCACTATTTCTGAACCTTAGGACAAAGTACAGGAAATTCAAATATGACTCTCTGGCCCCCAAAATTTGTAAGATGTAATAAAATACACATACATACAAAAAAGACAGCAACTTTTGTACAGAATGGGAGAGACTTTTTTTGGCATGTACTTATATATTAAATTTAGAGAATGGTTAAAAAATATTAAAAATTAAAAAATAATAAAAGAATGGCCATAAGGTAGGAGCTTTCTCCTTTCATCCTGCCCTCACTGGTAAGATGAAGACTCTACCTTTGGTATAGTAAAATTGAGAACTCTAGGGCCCCACTTACTGCTGCCCTGACTTTTAAGAGAGAAGTTCCATGTTGGGAGAAGTGTCTACTGGCCCCTTGCCACATAGCACTCAACTCCTAAAGCAGCAGTGTCACTGAGAGAAGTATGCTATTGTTCTCATACCCAGTTCCAGAGCTGTGACTCAGATTTTCTCAGGGGAGACTAAGAATAAATAGCTCTTAACCTCCTTCTAGAGATAGTGACTCTATTTGCTACCATGCATGGAGAAATTAAAAACTTTAAGGACATGCTCAAATACAATGAAGGCTGTGTTGAAAGACAACTGAGAGATCTGTAGCTTCACTGGACATACAAGCTACAGTGTAGGCTAACTACTTTGTACAAAAGAATCACAAAATAGGTAGCCTGACATCCTTTTAAGGTCTGAACAAATTTCAAACACTGGAACCTTAGACATATCCCTTCAAAGGATCCCAAATTTGATTAAACTAGTCCATAGAATAATTTATGCCTGTAGCACTGCTGGAAACAATATAGCAACTGCTACCAATTTGTTGAGTTTAACAGCTGAATATGTTCAGGCCAAGAAATGGACAAAGAAAGCTGTGATTAAGCCACTATCAGCCCAGAATGACTGGATATATTCTTGGCCGAACTCCTAAGCAGAAACATTAGAGGCTTGATACTGCAAAGGGAGAAGTAAATTTCACCAAAATAATCTACCCAGTTGCTACACAAATAAATAATAAGTGTAGGGAGTGAAGGAAAGTACTACATCCCAGCCTCATTTTTTATATTTAGGCAGGATCTTGCTAAGTTGCTGAATTGCCCAGGCTAGTTTTGAATTTGCAATCTGTCTGCCTCAGCCTCTTAGAGTGCTGGGATTATACACCTGTCTATCGCGCCCAGCTTTAAAAGAAAATCTATGATGAAAAAAAGAAGTAAACAGCTATGGACATATTTCTGCCAAAGGTGATATGTCAAGAAGCACTCAAGCAGGGCCTCTAGCAGGGATCCAGAGGTAGACACTTTTTCTCTTAGAAAAGGCTCCATGCAGCAGGACAAGATGTGGAGGTGGAAAGACAGTGATATTGATGATTCTGATTCTTGTAGGCCTAGATTGTGTGTATGTTTGTGCTTGTTTTTAACAAACATTTAAAAAAAAAAAGTATATTCCCATCAGTTTCAAGATCTTGTGTGGAAAAAAGATTACTCCATTTACTTCAGTGTGTTTTCTGAAATGGGAGTGTACTAATAGAATTTAAAATTAAAATTTAATTAATTAAAATGAATAAATTACTAATTTAATTACATAATTTAAATTTTCCAGAAAATACACAGAAGATTGCATCCTGTGCTCCCAACAAGTTTTCATTTCTTTCTTCTTTGAGATGCAAATGAAGACCTGCTTCTAAAGGCTTCACTAAAAGTTGTGCAAGTATCTTGCTGGGACAAATGACTGGATTCATCGAACTTGTGACCAAGGTCAAGCAAAGGAGAATTTCCCAAATGCAGTAGGATGTCTCTTACTCTAACATTCTAAGTTCCAGTGATTCTCTGGACCTACAACAGCTACTTCTGGGATAGAAAAGATATTGAATCATTTCCTCTCTTCTGGCTCCTAGGCTAGATACACTGTCTGTTGAAGGTGTAGGAGGTAGCAGTTTTTATTTTGTTAAAATTTTGCTCTATTTATCTGAGGTGAAGTAGGAGCATTGATTTTGGATTAGAGCCAGTTCAATACCACCTTCACCCTGGCAAACATGTCTGGCTTCTATAGCAGGACAAGCCAGCTCCCCAGTTGATGACACAGAGGACAAATGGACCACTATCATAATTACAGACTAATGGCCCATCTAAGTCTGACAGCATTACAGAGCATCTTGCTTATGATCTTTTTGAAAACTTATGCATCTATGTTCATTGAAGAGACTTGTCTGAAGTGCTCTCTCTTTGTCTCTCTGTCTCTATCTCTGTCTCTGTCTCTGTCTCTCTGTCTCTTTCTGTGTCTCTGTCTACCATGAGTCTATAAAAAAAAATCACAATCATGACCAATAAAGCAAGAATGGTTCAATATATGCAAATCAACAAATGTAATTCATAATATAAACAGAAGCAAGCTCAAAACTCACATGACATACACACAGAAAAAGCATTTGACAAAATCCAGCATCTATTCATGATAAATACCCTAAAGAAAATAAGAATAGAGGAACTTACCACAAGCTGGTAAAAACCATTTATGACAAACTTACTGCCAACATTGCATTAAGATGGGGAAAAACTGAATGCTTTCCCTCTAAAATAAGGAACAAACAATATCTATTATCATCACTCCATTACAACATAATCCTAGAAACAGCAATAAGGCAAGAGAAAGAAATAAAAGGGAAATGTATAGGAAAGATTGAAGTTGAAGTATCATTAGTTATGGATGACACATCCTTTACTTACAAGATGTAAAAAAATTCCACCAAAGCACTCCTAAAGTTAATAATAAAATTCAGCAATATAGCATGATACAAAAAAACCTTAAAAATCTATATATAGTGTTTTCATGAACTTGCTGAGAAAGAAGTTAGGAAAATAATACTGTTACAGCTTCAATCTATATGTTCCCCAAAGCCCCATGCTCTCATAGGTGGAGCTTTTCTGAACTGGCTGGACCTGGAGTGTGTGATACTGCAATAAAGGATGTGTCATACTGTATCAACCTACTGATTGGGTTAGCATAGTTCTGGGATATGGATAGTGAGAAGGCCCACTGTGGGTGTAGTGCCAGGTTGGATAGCTCAAATTGGATGAAAAGGGAGCGGAGGCTTGCTTCCCTGCCGCTGCATACTGATTCATTGCCTCTTGCCTGATTTTTCTATGGACTATTTCTCCTCTGTGATGGCCTTCTGTCATGTCACCCCGCCTTGGAAGCAGCTAATGATGGACTGAAACCTGTACAATCTGTGAGCTAAATAAACCTTTCTAACTTAACCTCTTGTGTTGCATATTTTGTCCTAGTAACAAGAAAATAACTAAAACAAATACCATTCACAATAGCATCAAGAAAAATGAAATACTTAGAAGTTATCCTAAGGAAGTATAAGACATTTACAATGAAAATTGCATCACTCTGAAAAATAAAATTGAGGAGAATATCAGAAAATGGAAAGATATACCATGTTCTTGGATAGGCAATTATACAATTTATTTTAAATTCATTTAAAAGAAGAAAAGAGAGTGAAACATATATTTGAATCTCATTTTACAGTTGTATTACATGAGCAGCCTTAGTGGTATTCTTTGTTTTCTTTTGTTAATTTGAATTATTCATCTGGTCCTGGGCTTTTCTTAGCTAGAGAGGTTTAATTACTGTTTCAATCCCCTGGCTTGTTACCAACCTATTTAGGTTTTATGTATCTTCTTGGCTCACTTTAGGTAGGTCATATATGTCTAGCACATTAATAATTTCTTTCTGATTTTCCCATGTGTTGCCATATAAATTAAAAAAAATTATTAGTATATGTGTGTGATACATTATAAACTATATTTATCTTCAGGAATTGGTACACATCTTGGGGAATTGGTATCACATCATAATTATTTTTATTTTCTCATCCCTCTCCTCATTTTTCCATCTCCACATTTCCTCAGATCTCCTTCCTATCTCTACAAACTCTACTTCCCTGATTCTTATAATCTTTCATATTACTCTTTAAATAATTTTTATTTTGGGTTTCTCCTATGAGAGGAACCTGCCAATATTTACCCTTCTGCCTCTTATTTATTTGACTTAGCATTATGGTCTTAAGGTGGATCCATTTCTCTACAAATGACTTGAATCTATCTTTCTTTTGGTGGTATGGTTCACCATTGTGTACACTAATCAGATTTTTACTCTGCATTACACTGTGAAGCTACTGTGATAAAAATAGAATGGTACTGTCAAAAATCAGGCCCAAAGATGAATAAAACAGATCAGAAGATTCAGAAACACAAGAAGAAATGTTTGTACTGATGTTGTTTAGACAAGATACCATGTCTGCATCTTGTCTTCTGAATAATTACACAAAGACAACAATATGCAATGTATTATTGTAACTGTCCTACTAACCTGTTTTGAAACTGTTTCATTGCTACTTTTTTCTCATTAAAATGAATAATTTTTTTTTTTAAGAAAAGAAGATTCAGAAACAACACCAGACATTTTCAGCTACCTTATCTTTGACAAAGGTGTCAAACACATTCACTGGAAAAAAAGATAGCCTCTTTAATAAATGGTGCTGGAAAAGCTGGCTCTATATATGCCAAAAATTAAAATTGGACCTTTATCTTTCACCATCCACTAAATTAAATTCAAAATGGATCAAATATCTAAATATTAAAACAGAAACATTAAATCTTCTGGAAAACAGAATAAATAAAATTCTTAAAGATACTGGTGTAGGCAAAGACTTTATGAATTAAATCTTGATTGTACAGGAAGTATAAAGAACAAACAACTGGAATATCACTTTATTTAAAAGCTCTGCATAGCAAAAGAAACCACTAACAGAGTAAAGAGACAATCCATAAGGTGGGAATAAATGTTTGCTAGCTGTTCCTCAGACAAAGGATTACTATCAAGAATATATAGAGAACTCAAAAAAGTCAGACCTCCCAAAGTTAAAGACCTAACCAAAAACTGGGAATCTGAATACACTTCTCAGATGAAGAAATATAAACAGAAAATAAATAAATGAAAAAATGCTCAACATCACTGATCATTCAAGAGATGCAAATTAAAATAGCACCGAGATTCCATCTCACTCCTGAAAGAATGACTATCTTAAAGAAATCAATGAATAACAAATGCTGGAGGTACTGGAGGGGAAAAAGAACACTTCTCCCCTGTTGGTGCAACCACTGAGGAAATAAGTGTGGAGATTTCCTCAAAAACCTAGTATTAGAGGTCCTATTCAACCCAGCTATTCCTCTTCTTGGTATCTTCCCAAAAGAATTAAAAACATCATGCCACACTGATATATGTGCATCTGTGTTTATGGCAGCACAATTTGTAACAGCTAGATTTTAGAAACAATCCAAATGCTCATCAATCAAGGAATGGATAAAAATGGTGTGGTCTTTTCATGCAATGGAGTAAATTAGCCATAACAAAGGGTAAACTTGAGCCTTCTACAGGTAAATTGATGTAACTTGAGACCATATTCATAAATGAAATAAATCAAACTCCTGTGTAAGCATCATATTGTCTCCATAGTGTGATAAGCTGAAAGAGGAAATAAGATCCAAAATGAACAACAGACGTTTTGTAATGGGAAGAAACTACTTAAAAGGAAACTAGGATGGGGAAGAGAAAAGAAAATATATATAAATGATAATTAAGATAGTTATACTACTAATTTCTCTTAGTTCATTGAAAAGAGATTTGTGCTAATACTATTTAGACAACTGAATATTGTCTTGTACTCTGGGTAACTAAAGATAACAATACACAGTGTATTAATCACTGTTATTGTCCTATTATTTTCAAATTTTGTTTCTCTTTAAGATAAAATTTTAAAAAAGACTTCTTGTGTTGAATTTATGGAATTTTAATTGTGATGTGTGGAACGGATTTTTTCTGATCATAGCTTTTTGGAGTTCCATATGTATCACTTTTCTGTATGGTAATTTTTTTTGCTTGCTTGTTTGATATGGGTTTTGCTGTGTAATTTGGGGTGGCCTTGAGCTCACTGTGTAGCTCCAGCTGACATCAAACTCTTAGTAAACGTCCTGCCTCAGCCTCCCAAGTGTTGGGATTACAGGTGTGCATCATCATGACCTGTTAAATTCTTTTTTTTTTTTATTTTTTATTATTATTATTCTTAAAGAATACAAAATAGTGATAGAAGAAAACAGCATTATACATTAATCAAGATTTCACTAAACAAAGTAATAGGAATCTAACAATGATTGCTGTATTACATGATGCTATGTGCAAATTAGTTTTTCAGATTACCAGATATAAACATATAAGTTTCATTAAAAAAAAACAATAACTAAGAAGTTATAAGAAATTCAAGAGGGAAAAAAAATCAGAGTAAAAACAAAAATTGTGAGCATTAACTGCTCCTTTCTTTTTTTTATATTTATGTAATTAGAATTCTCAAAGTAGAAAGGAGTAGGCAGTAAATATTTAATGATTTAAAATTTCTGAATTTGGTTGAATTTATAATACCACATTTCCAAGAAAAATGAACCTTTTGCACAAGAAATTTAAATAAAATCATATCAAGATACACAAAAATGAAATTGTCCAAAACTTGTAAAGAAAAAAATGATTAAAGCATATACATAAAAAATATTAGCTATGGAAGAACAAAATTAATTAGCATCTTATTCCACATTCAAAAGAAAAAAAAGAGGACCAAGTGTGTGTAAGAAACTAGACTAAAGGACTGAAAGAAAAAAAGATCCATCCTCTTTGAATTTTATACTTATCCAACATGCCTTTGAAAACTAAAAGTAAAATATTTTCTAGTTATACAAACTTGAGATATTTTAATACCTCCAGGTGTAGCATACAGGAAATAACAAAGAGCATAATTCAAAAGACAAGAGAAGTTGCAGTATGCTCATGGATGAACATAAAGAGCTCTCAAAGTGATAATTATGCAGGACTATATAAAATATACTAGATAAACCCTTATTTATTTATTTATTTATTTATTTATTTATTTATTTATTTATTGGTCTTTTTGAGACAGGGTCTCACTATGCAGTTCAGGCTGGCCTTACGCTCACCTTGTAGCTCAGGCTGGTCTCGAACTCACAACAATCCTCTGCCTCAGCCTCCCAAGTGCTGGGATTACAGGCATGCGCCACCACGCCCAGCTTAAACCCTTATTTAAAAGGTCATTGAAGATTTCTATGAAACAGTACCAATCTTACGTGGGGTTATACACATATTTTTTTCATATATATGTGTGTGTATGTGTGTATAAAGGACAGGAAAGAAGTAATATAAAGTCAACAGAAAATGGAAAATAAACTTTTTAAAGTCTCTAATACTAGGAGAAGATATCATATGATGTCTTTTAGATAAATTGTAATTCAAAGATATAGCAATTAAGATTAAGCAATATTCAGAAAATTAAATACTAATTAATTAAAAATTAAATGTTTCAAAACAATTGAACTAAGAAAGTTTTCATGATAGCAAAGAAGTACTAAGAATAAAACATCAGATAAATACTGGAATGACAAATAAATGACCATCACCTCTGACAGTTTGAGGATAGAATATCACACAAAGTTCTAGTATGTTGTGGACATGGATAATGACCATAACACTTACTGGTGGCCAGGTGTCACTTGTAGGACTGAGCTACAGCAATTTCCTTGAAATCCCCCCTGTAGACCCAAATGGAATCATGACCCATAGGGTGTAAGAGAAGTCCATTTATAGAGTGTGCTGATGGAAATATCTTGCTGCTGTATACAAAAGAATAACTGAAAGACTATTATTTTGTACCTCTTGCTGTCCTGTTTAACTGTTTGCCCTATTTGGTGGGTTCTTTCCATTCTTGTTCATGGGGTTGTGATCCTTTTACTCCTTCTCTAGAACATATTTAGTAGTCTGTGTAGGCTTGGCTTTGTCATCATGAAATTCTTTAGTTGTTCTTTGTCATGAAAATATTTTACTTTTCCATTATACTTGAAAGAGAGTTTTGCAGGGTGTATCAGTCCGGGTTGGAATTTGTTTTCTTGCAAGACTTGAAGTACTTTGCTCCATGCTCTTCTTGACTTGATGGTTTGTGAAGAGAAATGTGCCATTATTCTGATGCATTTTCCTTTAAGTGTGATGTGTTTCTTTTCTTTAGTGGCTTTTACTATACTGTTTCTGTGCTGAATTTCTGGGATCTTGATTATTATATGTCTGGGAGTGGTTTTAATAGGGTTGATGTTATTTGGAGTTCTATGTGCTTGAGTTCCCTGAATGTCAGATTGTTGCCTCGTATTTGGGAAGTTTTCTGCTATTACTTCTGCCCATTTTCTTCTTATATCATTTGTATTGACTCCTTTCTTCTCATTGATGCCTATTAGTCACACATTGTTCATCTTTGCATTGTCTCGCAGGTGTTGAATTATTTTTTCCTGAATCCTAATTGTTTTTAAGAGATCTTTGCTTACTTTTTTTCATTAGCTGCAATGGTATCTTTAAGGTCAGAAAATCTATTTTCACTTTCACTCAAATGGATTTGCCAGCTTGTGATTGAGGTTCTATTTTTGCAGTGTATTCTTAGTACTTCTTTGATTATGGTTTTCACTACTTTTTTTTACTTCAGAAATTATTTCTGACCTGATCTCTTCTATGCCTTTCTGCAGTTGTTTCTTTACTTCCAACGCTATTATTTCAGAGATTTCAGGTGTGTGATTTCTAATTTCCTTTCTGCTAGTGCCTTCTGCATTTATACTGGGTGGACTCAGGGCCTGAGACTGCTTTTTTTCCTTCTCTTTGTCATTTTGTATACCACTGATTATTGACCTTTGGTGTAGAGCTTAGCGTTATTACCTTTGCAGTAGGTCCGGATCTCATGATCTAGGGGCCTTGGAAGGTCTCACTCACATGCCAGGCCTGTGTTCTGGGTCTATTCAGGATCTGGCAGCCCCAGACAGTGTCTGACCTGTTAAATTCTTTTTCCACATCTGAAAAGTTCTCTATATTAGTTTTGTAAAGACTTTTTTATACTCTTTGTGTTGGTTGTTCAATTTTTCATTAATTCCAATTACCCTCCTATTAGTGTTTTTTGAGTCATCTAGAAGCTGTTGGATCTATTTTTCATGTTTCTTGTTTTTAGAATATCTCTCAACTGATCACTAGCCACAGCCCTATCTTCTAGATCCAACTCTCTCTTCACATTGGTTGCTTCTGTTGCCCATACTTTCAGTTGTATTTTTAATGTCCTGTATTTCTGTTTAGGACATTTTTTGTAGATTCCCATTCTCTTCTATGCCTAGCATTTATGTTTTGGACCTCATTAAGCCCACCAGATTTTTACTAGTGTTTCTCTAGACTCATTACATGTTTCATTTGGGTCATTAACTCTTTAGCTATATCTTCTTTGAATTTGGCAAGCACCTCATTGAACTGTTTTGGTAGCTCCATGTATACTTTCTCAGACAGTTTTGCTGTGGGGCTTATGACTTTCTCCACTTTAATGCTCCCTGGATTGGCTTTGGGGGATTTGGGAGTTTTTAGAGGCATTTTATTACTTGTTTTCAATGTTGGAGTTTATAGTTTATTTGGCCCAATGCCTAGTTCTGTGGGCATGGGCTACAATAATGTTTATGACCCCAGGCAATCCAGATATTAGTATGCAGAGAAAACCAATTAACAACTATGTCACCTTGGCTATAGCAGTAAATTAATGACAATATTAAATTTGAACTGAATAATGACAACCCCTAAGAACCTCTCAATAACTGCCCTTAACAAAAGCAAAGAGGTATATTATTTTATTTTTATTTATTAATTATTATTTTGATTTTTTGGCAGAACTGGGGATTGAACTCAGGCCCTTGCACTTGCCAGAGAAGTGCTTATTCTACTGAGCCACCTCCTCAGCCCCTATTATTTTATTATAGAAACTTAGGTAGCCCAAATACTGACCTTTAGTAAATCAGACCACTAGTTTCCACTGGATGTAAGCAGTAGTATAAAAGCTCAAGCAGACCCCTTGACTAAATGCCATCTCCTTCAGATTGATCCCCTTTGAAAGTCACACTGACCAAAGGCCTCCTACCATAGAATATAGGCCCCATGATGTTTTAGGCCTGACTTGAGCTTCTTAAGTGGATCTCAGGAGATCTGTCTAGTTCTCACCCTCTTCAGTGTTGTCTCTCACCCAATCTCTGCAGTAGGGTAAGACTTCAGTCCTGGAATGAAACTCTCAGGTTGTTGGTCCTGTTCTCCATCAGATCACTCTTTGGTTGTTGTCTGTGGAAGCCTGTGCTAAGAGGAACCAAGATACAGAACTAAGTAGGATCTGGCAGTTCCTCCTTTTCTTTGTAGGGGTGCAAGGTGACCAAGGCAGTAGGATAAGTGTGGGTTATTTTTTTATTATTGTTTTTGTAGATGCCCTTTATCATACTGAAGGAGTTTCTTTTCCTAGTTTGTTGAGGTTTTTATTTTTTAATCATTAAAGGTTACTCAATTTTTGTGCCTCTTGAGATGATCAAAACATTTTTTTGTTTTTTATTATTTTGATATATTATCTTTATTGATTTTTAGATAATAAACTAATCTTGTGTTCCTGTGATAAAACCTATGTGTTGACTATGGGGGTCTGTTGCTAGACTTTTATACATATTTACAAAGATATTTACCATAATGAATTGATTCATATAATTATGCAGGGTAGCAAGTTTAAAATCTACATTATAAGTTTTTAGCCTCCAGACCCAGATCATCTAATAACACAGTTTCCTGTAGGCCAACAGGCAGTGATTCAGGAAAGTTAATGATGTCAACAATATCTGAAGAGAATCTGGTGGAGAAGTACTTCTTATTCAGGCAAGCCAGACACTTTCTGTCCTTTTCAGGTCTTCACCTGGCCACCTACATTATAGGGTGCTAGTTTTACTTTACTCAAAGCAATCTACATTAAGTTCACTGATTTAAATGTTAATAATACCCTGCAGGTCACCATATAAAGTTAACTATCTCAAGAAGGTGGTAGGATTGAAAGAATTAAAAGTCACTACAGTACAGAGATATCTACATACCCATATTATAGCATGATTCATAATACCTAAGGTATGGAAATAGCTTGGATGCCCATCAAAACAGCAATGGATAAAGAAAATGTGAGATATATATATATATATATATATATATATATATATATATATATATATATATATATATATATATATTAGGGAAAGGTCCACAGGGTGTTCAGGGTCTCACTGCTAGATTGAACTTGTAGTGATCTACCAGTTTAGAGCCTCCCAAGAACTGGGATAACGGGTGTGTGCCACCACAGCTAGTCTCAATTGCCTTCTCCACAAGCTCAAGGGTGGAACTCTGGGCCCCATATGTTTTGGGCTCTTATTTAGCCATAAAGAACAAAATCATGCTATTCACATGAAAACTTATGGAACTGAAGATCATGTTAAGTAAAATAAGACAGACTCAAATAATGAAATATTATGCTTTCTCTCAGAGATAAGAGAGAGGAAGAAGGAGGGAATGATATGAAAATAGAAGGGAGACCATCAGAACAGGAACAGAAAGGAGATCAGAGGACCAGAAAGGAGAGAAAGGGAGTGATAGGGGAAAAATGATTAAAGTATGTTATATGCATGTACAAATATGCCATGAAATCCACTATTGTGCATAGCTAATATGCTCTAATGATTTTTAAAACAAGGTCAAAGGATAAAATCAATGCACAAAATTCAGTTGTACTTTATATACTTGTAATAACTTAAAAATTAAATTTTAAAAATTCCACTCAGAATACTGTCAAAATAATAAAATAGCAATAAATATAACAAAGTACAAAACTTATAGTCTAAAAACTAGAAAACATTGCTGAAAGAAATTATAGAAAATTCATATAAGCAGAAATAGAAAGGGAGAAATATCTATAAATCAGATATCTGAGAGGGAATCTCCCCAAAAGAGATAAAGAGCACTTATATCACAAAATGAAAGGACAATAACATGGTTTTAAAATGAACAATTCTCTGGGCTGGGGAGATAGCTCAGTGGAATAAGTGCTTGCCTGGCAAGTGCAAGGTCCTGAGTTTGATCCCTGGTACCACTAAAAAAAAAAAAAAATTCTCCATGAAAGATATATAAATGAATACTAACACATCAAAAGATGCTTAACTTTGTTAGACTTGAGTGGATTAAAAGTCAAAACCAGAATGAGATGCCATTTACTTCGCACCCAGAATCAAAAAAAGTAAGACAATACATGTTGGTAAAGTATGAAGAAACTGGAACTTTCACACACTGATATTAGGAATGTAAAATGATGTGGCCACTTTGGAAGGCAATTTTGGAATCCTTCAAATGATTAAATGTAGCATTACCACAGTGATTTTATCTCTGCATATTTGTGTACACTACATTTACACTATGACTTAAGTATGAAAGGTATCAATATAAATGTGTTGATTGAATAAGTGCTGATAAATTAAGGTTACTAATTTCTATATGTGTGTGTGTGTGTTGTATGTGGTGGTACTGGGTCTTAAATCCAGGGTCTTTGTACTAAGTTACATTCTAAGATATTATTATTATTATTATTATTATTATTATTATTTATTATTTTGAGACATGATTTTACTAAGTCACTAAGTTGCTCAGCCTGGGGTCAAACTTTTTGCCTCAATCTTTTTGCCTTAGTGCTGGAATAACAGACTTGCATCACCATGCCTAACTTAGAAGATTATTTTAAACTTTCTTTATAATGAGTGTCATGTAGCCCTGTTTAAATGTAAAATTGTGCTTTCAATTTATCTTTCTTTTAATTCTGAATTTGTTTATCAAAATAGGAAAAGCATTCATTCAATCATATGGGAAGAAACTTGAAATGGGAGCTTCATCAAGCATATATTCTTGTTTCCAGCCTCTTTTTACCACCTGAAGTACTAGTCTTCTGAAGCCTTACCTCTCAATTTTGAGATAAATACAAATGATAAAAACTGCTTTGTCTATGATGCCTAGATTTCTTATAAGCATAATCTCATTGTGTACCAATATACAATTTAGCTTCAGATGGAAAGTTAGCAGTATATGTAATAGTGTTAGAAAACTCAGGCAACTGAATCTAATTTTAGCCAAGTAAAACTATAATTTTTCTTATGTATAATTGACTAAATCTCAGTTCTTACGAAAGAAAATTTAAATTAACACAAAACAGTATTTCCCTGGTTTTACTACAATGATAACATTATATTATTATAGACATCTCAGAAACAGAACATTCTCATCTTCATTCTTTTTTGAAAACAAAACATTTCCTTTAATGCCAGGATTTAGTAACAATAGCAACCAAAGTGTTCCTACTTTACATTAATCATTATGCTCAACTTGTCTTTTTCACTAACATATTGTACATCAGTAATGTGCTTTTTATGTAAGTAAAATGTAAATAGACCATCAGTGTGACTTACTATTCACAGCAGGAAAAAATAATTCAGTAATAAAGAATGATTCATAAAAATAGAAATGATTTATAAGACTATTGAAAAAGTCAACTTTTTCCTCTTTCCATGGTTAAAAAGAATAACAATTACATTTTGCCATGAAAAACAGAAAAATAAATTTTAAAGTGTTTCTATTCATAAAAAGGACAGTGGGCTCAAGAGGAAGAGAGAATAATGTCTGGCTGTTAAGCCACATTTATTTATTTATTTTTTGGCAGAACCAGGGATTGAACCTAGGCCCTTTCTCTTGCCAGGGTAGCGCTTATTCCACTGAGTCATTTCCCCAGCCCCTGTTAAGCTGCATTTAAAGAATACTTTCTGTAGCTAATGTGCCTCCTCCAGTGTTTTGAGTAATCCACTGCATTTCCAAGAATCTGAGATATTTTTGCCAGCACATTCATATGTTATATGAAATAAAGTATGCTTCATGACATGTGATGCTATGAAAATCAGCTGGCTATTCTTCAGAAAAGAAAGTAAAACTTCAGTTCTGTACTTAGTGGGGAAAAATAAATTCTGAATGAAAAGGCTATTGTAATTATACCAATAAACTTTTTTTGTTTGCTTAAAAAAAAGGCTATTGTTTTAATCTACTGACTGAAATACAAAGCAATTCTAAAGAATTCTGAAAAGACCTTTCTAATCCACATTTTAATCATGCCATTTATTTTGGCATGAAAGTAATTAACATTATATAATTTTAAAAAATAAGTCACTTGGACTTTAAGTTTTTATCAGAAAGGATGAATGAGAAAAGAGCTTTATAGAGGAAAAAATATATACTGTCGCAAGTTATATATTGTTATGATTTATGGACTACTTTATGGAACCCATGAAAGAGAAAGACGCTGTCTCAAAATATTTTTATACTGAAATGAGATTCAAAAATCTATGCAAATTACAAAATGTTTTTATTACACTTAGAAAATAACATAATATAGTAGTATATGCTTAGGATATGCTTACAAAGCAAACTATTCTATGTGACTAAGTCCACTGATAAACTACAAACTTTGGAAACACTTGTGACTCTTACACATTAAAAATATTTTCTGCCTTTAATTCATTCTCAAAAACTAATTTTATGATTTATGCTTCAGTAAAATGAATGTATTACAGTTTCAAAAATACATCATTCTAGATCCAGATTCCTACTTACAAAGGAAAGGCCTAAAAAAAGATCTGGACAGAGTATCTAGCATCTTTCTAAGATGGAAATACCAAGACTCATACAATTTCAAAAATTAGAAAATTGCAGCATATAGACTGCTACCTATAGATATTATAAAAACAGTAGTAACCAAAAAGCCATAATGGCTTAAGAAATTAGGACACTGGCATCCAAAGTAGTAGTACATGTGACACTTGACTAAGGGGCAATATTAGTCCTGTATCATTTTACAATGTTTTGTTGTGTCAGCAATTTACTTGGGTCTTTGAGAAGACTGGGTTAACCATCTCATTAGAGAAAAATATTTTTCCCTGACCATTTAAACTTAATATAAAGTTCAATATCTAATCCCAGAACATATCTGAGTAGGCTTCTTAGAAGTCAGTGTAGAGGCCTTTCTCTAAGGGAAGTTGCCATTAGTGTATAGTCTACTTGTAGACCAGTTGAGTGGAAAAGAGAAAACAGATCCAACTTCTCAGAGTTCTGGGAGGTGCCATGATGTATCTGTGTTTTTTCTAGCTAGGTTTTAGGCCTAAACCACCTTCATAAGAATTGATGACATGTTTTTAAAGTGATAGGAGGATAAGACAAAATGATAAATATACACTTACGTTAAGATTTTACAAACAGTTTTACGTAGCACTATGTGTTGTCCTAGAGGTCCTTGAGCTCTTACATGGGTACTAACCATGCCCATGTTCTGAATGGAATTAAGATCTCAGAGTTCTTACAACTTAAGAACTTTTGTATTCTTTTATCATTTCAGAATCCATTACACCAAATTACAATTTTTGTATTTTTCCTTACATCTTATTCATCACACAAGTAAATAGTACAAATATTTAATAATTTAAACTACTGGTAGAAATTTTGTTATTTTTTATGTGACTAAGATAAAAATAATCTGAAAAAAAGTTTTTATAAAAATTTTTTTAGTGAGAAGATGCCAGAGAAATAAACAGCAAATGAGCTCCACTGAGATCTATAATCAGACACCGGAATACGATAATTTAGGGAAGAAAAAGAGGAGGGAATGGATTCTGAGGACTCAAGAAAGATCTAAAGGGAGATTTGGAGCTCATGGGGAAAGTGAAGAGACAGATCTTAATGCAGAAACTGGAGGTGGCAAACTGTAATTTTTCCCTGACTCCCAGTTTGTGGTGTGAGAGGAGACTTGAACTTACAGAAACACAGCGAGAGTGGGTGACTCCAGAGGCTTTTAGGGAAAAACCCACTAGTGGAATGTTGCGAGCTTTATTTTTTTTTCTTATAAATATTTTATTTTTTCACATTTTTATTGAAAAACAAATAGCACTGAGACATTTTCAAATCAAATTAATAGGGCAGCTTCAATAATTAATACATTGCATATTGTTTTCTTAGTGGTTAATTGTTGTACAAGATGCAGACATGATATTCTATTTACAAACACTATTAAAACAGATCCCTCTATTCACTGAATTAAGAGAATGTAGCTGTATATCTATCTTGATCATTTTGAATATACAGATACAAAATGGTCATTCATTTGTATCCTCTTTTTTGTTTAGTTTTGTCAATTAAATATTATAAGTGTGTGAGTTCAGCCAAATACTCCCAAATAGTCCAGTAGTCCATAATAGTACTGGGTTTTCCGTATGTCTGGCAATGTCAGAAGTTTTGGACTTGAGTCCTTTACAGCTCAGCAAAATAATATGGTTTCACTTCTTATAAAACTGCGAGCTTTATATAACAGCTGGTGAGTGACACCTGTCCAAGCATCCCCTGGAGAGGACACTTCACCAGAAGCCATATTAAGGAGGGGGCACCTGAATTAAGGACTTGGAGCAGCTGTTGGTTGGTTTTATCTCACGGCTCCTGGTGACTGGGTGAGGCACAACTGCAGGAAATATCAGTGTCAGGGAGCCAAGGTCAGGCTGGCAAAAGACACCCAGAGTGTTGCAGGCTGGGCAACTCATTCCCAGCAGCCCCACAACCAGAGGCCAGAATCAGTGAAATTCTATGGAGCTGGAGCACACCAGATTTGGCCCCCTACCCTATTCCTACTGCAGGCTGCTGGTATTAGGCAGCAGATCTCTGGGCTCTGTCTGCCTCCTCTGACTACTACTGGGCACTACGAGAAAACTGTGTACTGCAGAAAATAACCACAGGCTTGAAACCACAGCGAAATCTTTTTTTTTTTTCTTTGCTTCCCCCCCTTTTTTTCTGGATTGGCTGGCTGTTTTTTCATGAGTGTGAACATAGTGCTTTGTTTGATTTAGTTCTTGTTTTTGTTTTTTCCTTTTTTCTTTCCCTCCTGTCTTCTCCACCCATTTCTGAATGCTTGGAAAATCTT